>PVJX010008687.1:0-64202 GCA_004027295.1 Dolichotis patagonum
AATATATAAATATATAAATATATAAATATATAAATATATAAATATAAATAAATATTATAAATAAATATTAACTATTATGAGAAAATGTAAGTGATAAAAAATTAAGCAAATAGAAAATTAAAAACATATAAAGTACATGTTAAGGAACAAATAATTTTATATATTAAAATTTAAAATTGCATTCATACTGCCATGGTTTATGTCAGTGGCCCCCAAGCTTCATGCCTTTGCATTATGCATTGGTGATTGGTTCATTGTCTAGCATTTGGATTGGGGGTGTGAGTGCTACACTTGCCTAGGGGTGGAGCCAGGATGTGATGTAATGGCAGGAAGAAGTTGTGTCTCTCTCTTGCCAGTTTCTGCCTTGCTGTTTGCAGCCTCCACGAGCTGCGGCCCCTCCATGCCACCCAGCCTTGGAGTCAACTGAGTATGGACTGAAACCTCCAAAAACTGTAAGAAATAAACCTTTCCTTCCTCACTTTGGGCATCAGGTATTTTGTCTCAGTAACGAGTAAAAAGTAAGTAAGACACAAATAGTACAAGATTAAGATATTGCGACAAGTATATAAGCTATTGAATTTGACCACCAAATACTGTACGAAAATAAAATATTTCAGTAATATTCATGAACATGGCGTGTCCTGCAAAGTGTCACAGTATCTAACATCTAAGCTTTCAAAGAAGCATCATGAAATAATACTTGCATCCCAGTCATTTCTTGCCACTGTGTTTCTGTACTCAGCTTGCTAAAGAATCTTTAGCCTTGAAGATTTTTCCTTTCTGCATAACTTGGCCTTTCTTATTTTGTCTGCTGAAACATTGATTTCCTTTAACTTCTTTTTTCTCACATTTGTGTTCTCCATTAAAAGCCATTCTTAGAGAGTTCTTTCTCTCCATCATCTTCCCCAGATTATTCTTTCTTCTCTAAGGAGCTTTTACTCTAGGTCCTTGATTGCTTGCTTCAATTTTAAATCAAAATTAACAGACACCAAAATGATATCCTTCATCCCCAGCACAGGGCACTGTTACCAGTCAAAGAGCTGAATCTGTCACTTTGACTGCTGTGCAGGCTTTTTTTGTTCACAACTATATATTGTCACTTAACTAGCTAATGAATAAATGAATATGGTTACACATTAAGCTAGCTAAAAATTTTGAATTCTATGAAGAATAATCCCAAGTCAGTATAAAGTATTTTCTAAATTTCAGGATCCATTGAGACAACTTTGAAGATCTTACTGCTATGGGGATTCAATCAAATGACAGATAAATTTCTCCATGAGAATTGTAAACAGTCAAAATGTGACAAGTGCTTCACCTACTATGCTATACGGACCTTGCTGGGATGACACTTTATTACACTCTTGATGCTTGTCCTGCATGTTTAAGAGTAAATATAACCATGTAATTAAGACACTTCTCTGCCGGCCATTCAGAATAGTCCATTGTCCGTACTCTGTGTAAAATAATCCTTAGCAATACGACCATTAAAAAGAAGGTATTTTCTATTTTAATGGTTTATTTTTGGTATGACATAAGGAAAATTCCATAGATGTCTCCCCAATGAATATATTCAAAAGACTCATGTCCAAAAATGAATTAAAGGATTAAATTAAGGTACACAAGACACAAGCTTTGCAATGTTTGATACAAAAAAAGTCAAGATTGCATCAGAGTGAATATAGAATAGATAAATTTGAACACAGGTTGGACTGCTATTTTGATTAAAAAGGAAGAAATTTCTGAAGGAAATTTCTACAACACAGATGAATCCGGAAGATATTATGCTAAGTTTAATGAGCGAATGACTAATAGGGAAGTAATATATGAGGTGGATAGGTAAAGAATATAGCAGGAAATAGATTAGTTACGAGGATCTAATATTAGAAAATACATATTGTTGGAGGTAGCCCAATTCTGACTCAGTAATGGCTGTGTGCCAGAATATGTATTTTCAAGTGTACCATTGCAGGGATTTTAATGAAGAGCCTAATTTTGAAAATACAGAAAAGTAGGCCTAAGAAAAAAGAGAAAAAACTACTAAGATGGTACATAATTTTGTGTTTACTTAAATGGTCCTATTTTAAAATCTCTAGTTTAAAAACATTGTTCAATACCTTTTAATAACATCATAATTAATTGCATAAAGAAGGGCTTAGTTTCCTGAAAGCTGGTGATTATATTATGCGAATCCCCTCGCCATTGTTGGGAACCAAAGAACAAGGGATTCAAAACATCTCTCCTGAGAAGTAAAGAAAATTGAGGAAAGAATTTAAGAACTTTAGATTTCATTGGAAAGTTCTCTGGAAAAAAATTAGTTTGGGTACTTTCAGCTACCATCATGCTTATAGATTGTGTCCATTTAGCTTCTTTTCTGTGGATATGTATATTAGGAGATATATATGTTTTTAACACCTATCTTCTTAAACATACTTAAGATAGTTAAGATGATTGTGCTATAAATTCTATTAGTTCTTGGAACAAATAGTTAACATACATAGGATTGGATCAATTTTGCATGTTTGTATCTGGTGATCTGAGGAACTCTTTTGAAGAGCACTATGTAAAATAACAACCTTAGTTATGTTCCTGCCACCTTGTTTTGAAGACCTGTATCATCGTTTTGGGCTCCTTGCTATTGTTATTTATCTTTTTTGTTTCTTGTTGTCACAGTAAATAGTTTTCTTTTGTTTTGTTTTTTCCATCTAAAGCAGAAAGGATAGGTATACATGTAGAGGCTTACACATGCCTAGAACTTTTCCTAAACAGTTAATGAGAATTGAATGTATTATACATTATAGTATGAACAGTTACTTGAAGAAAATGACACATTATGATATCCATTGTTGATTTTCTATAGTCATGCTCTGAAATCCAGTAATTATTTTAGTTTTTGTTTAGAGTGGTTTTAGTCTGTCTTGTATTACTTAATTTCAACATACATGAAGGTATGGACAGCTATTTTGAAGAGAACAAGAGACACTATGGTAGCAACTGCTGATTTTTCTATTGTCTGGTTTTGAAGGTCTGTAATGCCTTAATTACTCTGTTCTGATCAGTTTAATACTATTTTGTTTTGTATGAAATCATTGTGTGTGAAGATATGGACAACTACTTAGAAGAAAACAAGAGATTATGGTAGTCACTGTAGATATCCTGTTGTCTTGCTTTGAAACCTGTGTCACTTTGTTTTCTTCTGATCTGCTTTTTTCTGTTTTGTTATGGCTTGTTTTACCCCCTTTAAAATAAAAAAATAAAGAAATAAGAAAAGAAAAGAGAAGTATAGTACTCACAAAGCAGTGCAGCTTCGTATTACCCAGTGAACTGCTAGAATAATAGTAAAAGAGAATACAAACTTACTTGACATGGCCATAACGTTAAGCAAAAATTAGTTGTAAGAATTACTCAAAGGTGAATCCTGCAACACTGGTGCAATGTACCTTTCTATGTTAGATGTTTCCTGTAGCAGATGAATGCCTGCGATGTGATGTC
Source organism: Dolichotis patagonum (assembly GCA_004027295.1). Taxonomy (NCBI): domain Eukaryota; kingdom Metazoa; phylum Chordata; class Mammalia; order Rodentia; family Caviidae; genus Dolichotis; species Dolichotis patagonum. The sequence continues at coordinate 3,493 of PVJX010008687.1, forward strand.
AGTTTATCAGGGGGATTCTAACCAAGACGTTCTCCAGAACTGTAGGAAAGGAAATAAAAGACCTTATATATGAACTAATGTGAAGCATGCATTTATTTTATATTCAGTATTGACAGGAAATAGACGAAGGATCCCAAAATACTCCGTGGAGGGCGTCTCTCTAGTGGATGGTAGAAAAGGAACCGGGCACCACTGAGGCTTACCGGCTACCAGAGTTACAGATCCGCAGCTCCAGGACTGGATGAGCGTTGGTGGGCACGGATTTCAGCCAAGATTAGAGCGCCCTGCGGCAAAGTTGCAAGAACCACACTGGAGCCTGGGACTGGATGGGTGTTAGCAAAGGCCTGAGTACCCAGTGCAGGCTGTGGAGTCCTCAGGCTGTCCATGTCTGTTAGTTGACTGAATAAAAGTTCCTTAACTAGGAACTCTAAGAGAGCTTTAAAACTTCATGCTTGGACCTTGGAAAAGGACTAGAGTTTAACACTTTACATCCAGTCTGGCATGTTATATCTTAGGTGGAGAACTGTATTCCATTAACCCTCAGACTTTGCCTTTCCTGTTCAAGAGTTCCATAGCTCAAACCCTCTCTTAGCTTTAGCTCTACACTTTCTCATTTTTTTAAGTTTCTCTTTACACTTTCACTCAACTGCTATCCTTGTGGGCCCCCAAGCTCTCTCCTGACATTTAAATCTGTACTAAGCCTACAGTTTTGTACTATCCTGATGCCCATGGGGATGGCCTAAGCAAACAAGTGAAAATCACACAAATATCCACACAGTGGACTCCTGAATTTTCACAATTTACAATGAGGGAAGGGAAGGGGAGAAGAGTGGAGGTGAGGAGAATAGAGGGAAGAAAGGAGAGGAAAGGAGAAGAAATGGGCAAAGACTGACTCTTTAAACCTTACTGGGAACATAAATAGAATATGATATCTGAAACCAGCATTTATTTTCTAGTCTTTATTGCTTTTTATTAAATCTTCTAAATTTATTCAAGCTACCGAGTTCCTTTCTCTCCTAGAAAATATAGTATTACTCCAATTAACACAACACACTATTTCACACCATTTCAAATGTTTTCAATGACTGTATTTGAAAGTTCTCCAAGAATGTAAAGAATTTTAAAAGGAAAAGAGCAAGTACATATATATTTTAACTATTTATCTCAAGTCTTTGTGTTTTTATTTTACATCTCAGCACTATAAAGTGATTGATTTCTTGCATCTATTTTATTGACCCTATACTCTGAAAATCAATAGAATTATAAAGAAGCAATGATTTTAATTCTTTCTCACTACATTTTTTATTACAATGTGGTTATTATATTATTCAAATATGCCAAGTCTCAAACCTCAGTGCTGTTTTCAGGCTCAATTCTTTTGCTAAATCAAATGCTTTCTCCGGAACTCAACCTCCTCCGTCTACAGTAACAATCCTGTGCCGTCTGGGATTGGGATGTGCTCTTTAGATGCCAGAATTTTAAGCCACTGAGTTATAGCTGGGTGCTACAGGGATATTCCACCTTGCAATATCTTAATCAGCAAAACAAGTACTTATGCTTCAATTGTGACTTTCTCTCACTTAGCAACAGGCTAGACAGAAAAGCAAAGTGGACTTGGAAAACATAAACGATTGCCTGGGATAGGTTACACAGCCCTTCGGGATGCAGAGTCCAGCAGTGTGCAATCTGAAATTCACAGTAATGGACATCTCACTTTGTGAGACTTCGCTATTGTGGGTAAGATACGCTGTAACAGAGGACGGAGAAAGAGAGCTAAAAATAATCCACTGCATTGTGCTGGTATCTATGCAGCAGTTCTGCTGTTTAAAACTTCTGCCACTTTGTGTGTGGAAACCAATTAGGTATTGGAAGCTTTTGGATGATACCCAGAATCTGGCTAGCCCCATTTCTTTTCAAGAGGCATGACAAGAATAAAAGAGTGATGAGACATCTGGAATTTTGTGTGTGGGTGACGGGTAGCCCAGAGGCTAGGAAAAAAAAGATCCAATTTCTACCAATTATCCTTGTTGAAATGTAATGGCCGTAAGTATGCTGTTAACACATTTATTTCAGTAGCTTTTGAATCTAAGAGCAAATGATTTAAGAAAAATGAGCCAAACCAACTGTATTATATAAAAACAATCACTAAAGTTCCCTTCACTTGAAAAACAAGGATCATATTTGCAAATATATATATATATATAAATATATATATATATTCAGATGTCTGACACATAATTTTAAAATAACTGTAGCCATTTTACATGTAAACAAAAGGCTAATCAAATGGGTGTGAAATGAGTACTAAGCTAAATGTTTGCATAGTGTATACCAGGTGGAGGCATTTACATTTCAAACACACATTATTATTATATCATAGATGTTTAAATAGAGTAACTAATTTAATATCCGAACCATTCAGTGCCAGTTAGTATCAGAACAATGTAGTCACCCCCCTAAACATTCAACCCATCTACCCTTTATACTTTGACTCATGTATACTTGCCAATATCTCAGAGTTTTCGATTTGAGAAACTCAGAAAAATCTTAGCACAGCATAACGAACATATGAGTACCTTATTTCTGAAAAGTTATTGGTTCACTGAGCTAGATTATTATCTTGCATTGGGGGTGTAGAGATTTTTGGTGAAGAAAAGTGTCTTTCAGAAGTCTGAGAAAATTCCGTTTAGTACAGTGAACAAATGTTACATTTCATAATTTTCTAATGAGCTTATTTCAGATACAATGAGTTTTAAAAGTGAAAAAATACTCATAAATGTGCAATGTTCAGTTCCTGTGCTCCAGTTAAAGGCCATGTCATTAAAGAGCAAAAAGAAAACGTGATGGCCTGTGAGGAGGGAGAGTGGCCTGAGGACCACAGGAGGCCTTCATGATAATCAGCAGGTGGGGATTTGAACTATTAAACAATACTTTAACAACAATTCAAACTTTCTCTCTTCTTTAGAAAATAGTGTCAGCAACAGTGTCCCAAGGGGTTTGTAACAAGATCATCACTAAATCCAGTCAGAAATACAATTACTCAATTCTAAAAAATACCCATTTTGATTTTTCTTTGTAAAAATGCTAGCTTACAGTTCCTTTGTTTTATAACCAACCAAGAGTTTTATGCTTTTGATATAAACTGTTAAAACCTTAAATTTTCATTTTATATTGTCGTGCAAGTTCTTATTTCTGATCATATGAAACTTGTATTTTGATCTGAGATGAATGATGAACTTCCTATAAAATTAAAAAGTGGTAAACATCATAAATTAATGTGCAATTTAAAAAAATAAAACACATGCAATTAAAGTTTTGTCACTACCCCTCAGAATGGTATAAATGTTATTTTATAATAAAATAAAACATTCTTGAATGTTTGGATATTTGAGAGTTGTTAAGTTTAGGGAGCTGAGCCTTTCTTTCATATGATTGTTTTTGGCTGTATTTTTTGATTCATCCATAATATCTCACAATTAATATTACAGGATTTTCCTATTGTGTCAAGCAATTACATTTGAGACTCCTATTTGTCTCCATTTATTGTTTTATTCAGAATACTATAAATTTCCTAATAAGAATTTAATTTAATTATTAATATCTGAATACTGCATTTGGTCAATTTGTAGAGTAACAGTAGCCTCAGAATTCTGTTTTCCTTAACATTGTTTCAGAATCTCCAGAAGTCTGCCTTTTACAGATGGAATTACTAGACCAAGTGAAAAGGTGAAATTTTGCCTTTTAGTGGGTTTTATGTGGTCCTTTTAGGGAAAGCCATTTTCTGTAAGGGGATTTTTCATTGCTTTGTGAAAATTTATTTTCTGAATGTGCTATATATCTCTCTCCATATATACATTTACGTAAAAAGACATACAATTGTTACACATTGTACTCTTGTATGGCATACATAATCAAATAAAATTTGAAGAAAAACCAACCACCTAAAAACTAAAAACAGACAGACACATATTATCACAAAGCATATTTTTATCTTTGCACAGCACGGACTAGTTACTTAGCAGCAAGTCTGTCAGTTCCTACCTTTGGCAAAATGAATTGCAGTACCAGAACCCTGGTTGTGTTTTCTTGCAGTGCTGGAAATGGGCTGGCAAATCTAAATGAAATAAAATGAGAATCTATAACTCATCATCTAAACCAAGGAAAGTGTACATTGCAGATGGCAGAGGCTTAAGGACTTATTGAGTTGACATGCAAATAAAAATTTTAAAAAGTAGATGGATAGCTCTGGTGGTCACACCTCTGCCAAGTTGGCTCCATCTATTGAGAACTACATTAATTTTGTGACAAGTGGTGAATATGAAAATAAAAGGAAATCACAGGCAAGGGAAACATATACTATGGATTTTTTTTTTTTTGCTGAATTTAAAAATGGAAACTTCACAGCTATATGCTTAATAAAAATAAGACAAGCTATAACACTCATTGAATACATTTGTAAAAACTGATACTGATTATAATATTCTTGTTTTCCGATGTAAGGAAGAAGCAAGTCAATATTTTCATAGTGCTTCCTTTGAAATATTTTACTATATTATTAATTAAAAATAGATATGATCAGATATGAAAAGAACTTAGGTGTTTTATTACTAGTATTTATAATAGGAAAAGTTTAGGTAGAGTAAAGCATACAGTTTTTTTCCGGCCCGTCAGACAACAAATTCTTCAAAGCATAGAGTGTACCCACATTCCAGAAGAAGCATCCAGAGAGTCATATCCCAGGTCTCATTGCCAGGACTAATAGTGAATGCTTAGCCTGCAAACCACAGTAGTTAAAAGTGATGACACTGATGGACTTGCAGAAGCTGCGTGTGAATTACGAGACTGAGAAACATCTTGGGGTAAGGTGTTTTAGGGAGTTTCAGGTGACCTCTTACGGTTTCCTGGACCTATGTCCATGTGAATTCTCAGGTGTAGGTTTGCAGAAGACCTCAGGGCACCACCAAGAGCAAGGGAAGGTCCTTGTGAATCAACCCAGCAAAGACCTACTCTGAGAGAGCTGACTGGTGGTCTTAAAGAGGGAACTGATGTGTTCCCCAGTCCAGCTTTTGCTGGGCTCTTTGTCTCCCTCTGGCTTGCAGAGTTATTACAGTCAGTAGGAGCTAATGCTTAAAAAAAAAATAAAAGGAACACAACAGAAAGGTGCATAGGACACTGAGGACACACCAACACTGTACCGCTAAGCCGCACTTGCGAATATCACACCTCAGTGATGGGAGAGAGAGGGAGAGACAGAGAATATAAAAAGGAGTGAAGCATTTCTAAATAACCAAAGGTTTTGTGACACAGTTTCAAGATAAGTTTTTAAAAATATGACCAATATGAAAATAACACGAAAACTTTGCATAATTTAGGAAATACAGCAAAACTACTGCTTTGAGAGAAATTTATAGAATTAAATGCCTATATTAAAAAGGAGTAAAGTTTAAATAACAAAATCTCTGAAAAGTAGGATAAGAAGCATAATTCAAACCTAAAGAAAATATTTAAAAAGAACAAAATTAAATGAAGTTGGATTGAAAAAAATAAAGATATCAATTAATTAAAAATCCTATATTCAAAAGGCTAATAAAATTGACAAATCTCTCTGGTAAGAATAGCTAAGAGAAAAGATATGACATAAAGCACTAATATCAAAAACCTAAGAGGGATTATTCATACTGACTCTAAGAACCACAACAACCAAAAGCATATTATAAAATAAACTACACCCATTACTTGATAAATCATAAGATATGGGAAAAGATGTGTTTTACATATATTGACTTCCCATGATGATTATAATTATGATGTACTACAACCTGTTCTAATAAAAAACAGGGTATAAAAACTCACAGTAAAACAGATGCAAAACTCAAAATTTAAATGCTATGTTTAAAATATCACCTTACAAAATAAATCCTAATAAAAAGATAAATACATATTTTACCAAAATAATTGAATGTAGATATTATCAATCTATTACTGATTGGCAAATATGCTTGTTGTCTTAAAACTACACAAACAAACACAAATGGTTAAGTACAGATGGATGTCACAGAAATGACTCAAACTACTAAATTTTTTTAGAGCTGGTCAACATAAGTGCAATAGAAGTACCTAATTTAGAAGTAAACTAGTAACTCTGACATTTTAAGGTTCACATTAGTGAGGTTAGGATACTGCAGTTAGTTGATACTGGTTTATTAATAGCAAATTCAAGAGTTTTGTAGGGCAATTTAAAAAAACTATAAGTGATGAAATTTTCTCTTGTAGTATGTTATGAAGTTGTTTTCATCTACTTCACGGTAGCCAACAGAAAATGATTGCTTGAAGTAAAATTACGATTACATGTATAGTTGACTGTACTGAATTCCAATTTCTTTTGCTATTATTCGAAAACCTAAAGGCTATTAACTTCACTCAGAAAGAGTACAAGTATCATAGCCTCCTCACTCCCACACATGACACGTGCCCATACTAACTGTATGCAACAAACACATAGTTAACTACCAAATGACAATCCATGAACAAAATAACTTGCACTGGTTTGCAGAGACATTTGAAATACAATAGAAGAACATACTTCTCCCAACTGTGGGGGGTGTGGATGAAATCAGAAGGGCTCAGGACATTAAAAACAGCAGCTATAAAAAAAAAGCAGCTATAAATTTATTAAGGGAAATAGAAGAGCTATTCTCAGATAAATTGAATAGCACACTTAATTCTTGCAGTTTTTAGGATTAACAGGAAAAACTAAAGTACATGGCTGTCTTTAGTTAACACTTTCAAACTAGTTGCATGTATTTTCTCCACAAATAAATATCTTCTGCAAATTTTATTAGCATCAGGAAAAAATATAACCTATGTGACCTTTAGAAAATATAGTGCCATCAGGCCCATATTTCTGGGTATTATACTGACTTTTCAGTTATTTCTTATGTGTTCCATTTTTCCTTGCTATGGCATGTACTTAAGTCTACACCGGCTTTAATTTCTACAGTGCATTTCAGTTCACTTCTTTCGACATCTCTGTCGGGTATATTAAGCCAGGGCATAAAACTGGTCTACTTTGAATGCCTTTTTATTCATTGTTTATGGAAAATAGTCCTAATGATGTGACTGCTAAATTGATTTCAACAGAGACATACACAAAATAAATGTTCAATTTTAGACATCTTTAATCTATACTATGTATTACAAAGGAGGTTTCATCTTAAGATGAATTCCTTTATGTAATGCTGCTGGATTCTTGGGAGCAGGTGTTTGTTTTGATTTGTGGACTTCTTCCTTCAGAGAGGTATGTCTAACTGCTGGATTCCTCCACTGGGGTGATACTCCTATGTTTTGAACCTAACAGTTACGTGGCACAGAAAATGTTATGCATCATCTTTATTTTTTCTTTCTGGGTAGACATGAACACTACTTTCCCAGTCTATTGTGAAATGAGGTTTGGGGCTGTGGAACTAAGTGGTAGCCAGCGCAATGGATGAAAGAAAGTGTGTTCCAAGCCAGTCCCTAGAAACCTTTGGATTCTCTTGTCCTTGATCACAAACTGGAAAGCTCTGCTTACCGAATATGATACACAAAAAATGGCCAATGGGCCTGTGTTAGGAGGCAAGCAAGCTATGCAACATTTCTGTATGCCTTGAGTGAGAAATACATTTATATTTTGATAAGCCAGTTAGATAATAATGTTGGTTCCCTACATCAGCAACTTCCTTCAGCTCAGGAAAGGATTTCACCTTCCATTCAACAAGTCTTTCTATTCTTCCATGCATTGAGAAAATGTAATATGCAAACTCCTTTTCCTAATTGCTAATTTCAAATACTTTGGTATTTCCACTCACAGTATTTGAATACATATTTAATTTCTATGAATGGATTTATCGTATTTCTTTCATTAGACACATGTGTTTTGCTCACTAAATTAATTTCAAAAATTAGAGTAAGTGCATACTATTATAAGTTCCATGTAAATATGTTCATTGAGTGAGTTAATTGTTTAAAAAACTTTTAATCAATTCTATAATTAATATGGCTTAATATGTTAACACTTTCATTTTGCCTTATCAGAAAGCAGTCATAAAAAAACAAAGCAAGAACAGGAGATGTGCAGAGCTTTGAGAATTCCTTTGAGTACCACACATACATACAAAATCTGCTTCCCAAAAAGCAATCTCAAACCAGGTATAATGTCGGTATGAATTAAACTTTCATTACGTGGAGAAAGAAAACTTTAGTTCTTTGTTCTCAAAGGACTCTTAACAAAGACACAAAGGAGAAACAGAAGTCCACTGACCATAACTGCTGTTAACCCAGGAGCTACTGACTTACAACAAAGGAACTCAGGAAGAGAAGTGACATCACACTGAGATTTCCAACTCTGTCGCATAAGCAAATACAGAGGGAATATTTCACTTTTATTAGCCTTGCATGCTTTGGGGAACTCAATGGATGCTTGCAATGTGGTTACTGCCATGGAGCGAAGTCAGGTTGGCTCTCTCGCTACTATCACCAATTCAGAATGTAAGTAACCGTGACAGCATTCATTCATCCCCAAAGCTTTTAAGAGGATTTCAGCTCAGGACTAAAAAGAAAACCCAAATATTCTTCTAGAAGTTACAGTTACACAAGGAAGTGAAAAAGACTCACTTGTATCAGAGATTATGTTTTTGCTGAAATGCAGAGAATTCTCCATTCATAAGCATTAATATTTTTGGACAGTTTTCAACAGACTTGATTATAATTAATCCTTTAGAGGCTGCCTAGTAATCAATGTTTGTTGACTGTAAGGGAGAAGTGCTGAAATATTAGCACTTGCCCGGAGTGCATCAGAGTTTTTGAGGGAAACATCACCGTAATTAATAGGAAGCAAAAGAGTCACTGTGTTCAGGAAAGCTGGAGATTAGACAGGGTATTTTTTTTATAGCCTGAGTACAGCAGAAATATCATGAAAGACTCTGTTCACATGAAATAATAATTTTAGGCTTCAAAATCTAACATTGTACTTTGTATACTAGATATGCTTAATATCTTAATATTTACATCCACCTAACCAAAACTGATACATTAGCCAAGATTAATTTAATAGATTTAAAACCAACGATTATCTCTGGGAAGAAAAAATTTAGATGAATTTGCCATGACTCCCAATCTGTGAAATATACAGCATTTCATAAGAGCTCCATCAATATTTAGAGTGTATATTATTGAATAATATAAATTAATTCCCATTTCCCTTCACTCCCAAATGACTTCTTTCCTTGTATTTCTAATTCTATACCAATGTTCAAACTTGACATGATGGAAAATGTTTTGCAGTACCACCTATAGCTGTCATGGTATTTTGTAGCTATCAGGGAACACTAAAATCAACTGTGTCATTCATATTTCTCCCACCAGTAAATGTTCAGTCTTGGTTCTGTAGCAAAAACTTCAAAATAAATGTAAGTGAAATGAATGTAAAACTGATATTCTCTATTGTATGGGACATAATCAAAAATATGGTGAATATCTAATTCCAAAAAATTATTATATGCCAATACACATTGTCATTAATCTTCTTCAAAATGCTCCCCATTATGTCAAAAACACTTCTTCAGTTTTCCTTGCCACTTCCTAAAGCAGTTCTGTAAGTCCTCCTTGTTGGGTGTGCTGAATCTATTCGAGATGTTTGCCTTTCACACTCATTTTTACTGTGTGGAAGAGGTAGAATTTGCAGTGTTAAATATAGAAACAACACAGTGTTTTTTTATTCAACAGAAATAATCATTATGATCAACGTGGGCTAATCAAAAACTATGATGAGTATTTAAATTAAAAACTGCAGTGCAATAAAAGTCACACTCCTGTCAACTGTCCTCAACATCCTCTCCCAATTTGGAGTACATGTGGTTCCTGAAAACTGTGTCTTTAAAAACTCTAATAAGTATTTGAAAGCTTTAGCATTTTACTATATTTTTGACTATTCCTTATAAATAAAGTACACATTAGTTATTGCATTAAGAACATACAGTAAGTTTTGCCCTGTAAGAAACTAAATATTTAAAAAATAGAGGACTGTATTATGATTGCTGATCCGAAATATAAATTTCCATTTTTTCATAATTAAGGAACTTCCACCTAACAAGACAAAAACATAAGAATTTCAATGAATGTATAGATGATAATTTAACCAAGACAGATAATATGTTTTTAGATATACTTATTGTTTGAAAATATTCACTTTATCCATTAATTACAGAAGAAAAGTAACTCTTCCAACTTATGGTGTGCTTGGCTGTGTGACTTGCTTTGGTTTGCACATTGTTGGTAGAAATGACATGAGTGGAAGACTACTGCCCTCCATCTATGATACAACCAGGAGACAACTGTGGCCACTCTGGACTGTTGTCCAGCACGAAACAAAGCTTTAAGGCAGAGTTAACTGCTCCCATCACTCCCCCGCCAGGATCAGTTTTGAGAAAAAATGTTAGTAAGATTTAACGCCATGACTTTGAGGAATTTTTATAGACTTTTTGGCTACAGCTAACAGATTACCCTGAACTATTCATCACTTTCACAATGGTCTTGACATACACATTTTTCTTCGCCTGTGATTAACCTGTCTTTCATGGTTCTCACTGAATACTACACTTCCATGAACGTGACTGCCTATCAGAATTTATTTGAGATCCATCTTTTACAACACAGATTTTATTTGATTTTGCAGCACTGTTAGATTATGAATTAATGCTGCATTATTCTGTGTATTATTATGTCACAGCCACTGCAGCATAACTGTGGAATGTAGTTTGCATTCTATTTATCTCCTGTCTTTAGTTTTAAGAACCTGGATATTTGGTATAATGTACATTTAACAAAGGGAATTTAGAATGAAGGAATAATTAACATCCCTTGGAGTTTTAATAAAAAATAGGTATCTGTTGTTTTATCAGAGATAGTGAATATGTATCAATTACTAATCTTAAATTCATTAATGTAACACTCATTTTGTAACCCAGTCTTGGATTCCTTGGGTTGCAGGGTTGAGGTTTGCTTAGTTGTCTTGTTTTTGTTGCTATTTTTCTTTTCTTTTCCTCTTTTGTGATTTTGGAGACTTTTACCTGGATGGGCAATCACTCTACCACTGAGCTGTATCCTCTGCCCTGCTTAATTGTTTCCTATCACCATCAATCATTCTCTTCTCCTTGGTGTGCTTAAAACAGCTCTGCTTTAATTGCACTGTTCTTTTGGAATTCCCCAGTTCTTCTAAAATCAATAGAAAATGTTTGCTTAAATCACTGATGTTCTTATGCAAATGAACAGAACTGCATACTTTTGAGTTATAATATTAAAGTATCTGTAAGTGCTTTTCTTGCTGCAATCCCAGAACCCCCAAAGAATCTGAGTACATTGTGTTGGAAAAATTAATTTAGGGAACAAACTCTGGGCCATGGATGTTTGTTCACATTACTACATGGACAGCATTGTTCATAGGTACTTTCAGCACACAGAAATAGGGAATGTGTGTGTATGTGTTCACATTGACGTAGTTTACATTTTTATCTCAAACAAGAAGTGTTTAAGTGTATCTATATCTATAGATCTATATATCTAAATATATATAGATATTCAGAATATGTACACATGTCTCATACTTTGTACTAATACTATTCATTTGAACTATAATGTTTCACAAAATTTGCTTTAGTTTTTTTCCCATTTATTTGTGAAGTCTTTCTTCAACAGAAGGAATCCTTGTTATTTATAATACATTTATTTGTTTAGTTCTATCATATACTTAAGGCAACTTCAAAGTCAATATCCATAACCACATGAGGAGCAAATCGATTTTATTTCTAGTTTTTAATTTAATTCTTCCAGCATTCCACCAAGATACCATTTTCCAAAGTTCCTCATAATGGTTGTTTTCTTCCCTGAGCTCTGTTCAGTGTGTTTAGGTTTATTTATTCCTCATATTCTATTATTTTAGTTTTTCAATATCATGGTTGATTGTATGCATTCATTTCATGGAGGAGGGCACGTGATGGGTGTGAGAAATCCTACTCTAACTCTAACAGTCTGAAATATGTAAATTATATTCTCTGTGAAATGACACTCTTAGGCAGTGCTATATCATTACCAATATCTACTTCTGTCTACTGATTTTCATAACTCCTGGAAAAGAAATTAAATTCTTCAGTTTCTGATTTTTCCTTTATTTACTGCTAAAATAACTGAATGTTCAAAATAAGATGCCCTTGTGTTGAGATACACAGGAAGACAATCTAAGATCATGCACAAATAAAATTGTGTGTGGGTATGTGTATCATAAAGGGAAATAATAAATGTACAATGGAAAAACTAAGTGTGTCAATGTCATTTTAACAATATATATGCACACCCTAATAGTACTATATGATTTACTAAGAAAAAGCTTAACATCAGCTCTGTGACGGCCTCGATAAAAATACATGATTCTAGTTCTGTCACAAAAAGTATAAGATCAAAATACATAATGTGTATTCTTTGACAGGATCAAGATCATGAAAGAAAGGAGAAGGCTAAGGAACTGTTTACAGACTACAGAGACTTATGGGGAAAACCAAATGCAATATGGAATCCTGTATTGTATCCTGGAACAAGAACAGCAAAAAAGACGTGAAAATCTGGTAAAATTTGACAAAATATATCAAAGTGATGATATTGCCCATTATGCTATGATTACATATGATGGTGATAGTAGAGGCAGCTAGGGAAGTGATATATAATCCTTTGTAGAATTTTGTATCTATTCTCTAAATCTTCATTTTTTTCCAAAAAAAACCTTCAACATGACTTGCATTTGTCTTCAGCCTCAACTATTTTATTAAAACTTATAAAACCATGGACAGCTTTAAAGAATTTTATGCCAAATTCTGGAGTAGAATAATGCTCTTCTGGTTTCAAGTTCAATATCCTTTGCAATATTCTGATTTCTTCCAAATTTGTTGGTGATATTTTTACTCAGAATAAAATTGATTTGATAATTCACTAAGCCTAAAATTGATTGCTTGACATTTTAACATATAAAAGTCACTTTAAAAAATGTTTATATATTCTTAATCTTGGCTTCCCTACAAAAACCTTTTAAGATTTTCCTTTTAATTTTGTGGTTACTCAACTAGATATCATCTGCAAAAGAGAAGATAAAATCAAGGGTTACTTGTAAGAAGACATTAGATTGGTTTTTTTTTTACTTTTTTGTTTTGTAGATCCTAGAACTAGAGGGTAAGTGGAGAAAACATTTAGAATATTATTCTATTTCCTTTTCCTATCCTAAATTTCTGTCAAAAATTAGTTGATTCAAATTGTCCCTGTGATTTTATAATTCCCTTTATGCTTCTTTGGGAGGTTTAAAAACTTTTCACTTAAACAAGAAATCTTTAAAAAATAGTATTCATAGGCAACAAATTTTAAATACCAGTATACAAACAAATATTTCTCTCTTCTCTCCAATATTGGCATTATCATTCTGTGAACTCATAATTTCTATTGCTAAATTATTAAAGAGTCTTTTAGAAATAACTAGGCATCATTGATGTGATCTTTTGATTTGGTTGTATTTTCCTATTAAAATACATATACAACGAAGCTCATTGTTACTTGATAAATTTTACAGATGATTCTGCAGTGCCATTGCTGTTATTGTTGAGTTATTGAAGTTTCACAGTTATTAATAAAAATACTGCTTTGTTATGAGTATGCAGGAATGAATGAATCATGGCACCAAAAGTGGAAGCATTGTGACTTTGAGAATTGTTGGCGGCAAACAGATCTCAGTAATTACCATTCTAGGTTCTGTCATATTAGACGCTTTTACCCTCTTCCATGTTTTCTGTCCTTAGGAAATTAATTCATTTCTAAAATTTCAAACTCATTTCCCTTCATCTTACCTTGTAACAATTTTACTATTCAAATATTTGAATCCACGTCATCCTCTTTTCAATGAGCTAATTGAGAAGATTTTAATTATCATTGTGATGTAGAATTTAAAGTGCAATTGCTGCTAAAAGACCCGGAATGAAAACACAGAGCTGAATCCCTTTAAACACACGCTGCTTTGAGGGTCCCACAGAGCCTGGCTTGATAGAGCTGTTGGTAATGCAAGGCCTGGGGACATCCTTATTAGTCCACCCACTGAGCCGACTGCGTGTGTGCTGCGAACTCCGTGGGCTACCTACAGCTAACAATTTAAAGCTGAGAGAAGAGTCACTATAGACATTTGAAATGCAATCAGCCTGCCCTTTGCTGGCATTTACAATAAAATGTGTACAGGGGTAAAGTTTGTGAAGTTAACCTGAGGCTCTCCAAAAGGTTCCTACGGTTGTCATGTAGTTTTGTATTCTGTTTTAAATTGAATGTGAATCTTTAGGGCATCAGGACTCTTCTTCCTTTTTGAGGTAAAAGGGAGGACGATACACTGTTTCATCAAATGATGATCAGGTATCTGTAGTTCCCTATAACTAGATGCAGGAAGTACAGATGGCATTCATTTGAAAAGATAAAATCATTGCTAAATGGATGGTGATGATGAAAATATTTCAAAATCGAATATGCAAAGAAACATAAGCAACAAAAGGCATACATTCTGATAGGAGTACGGTGAAGAGTTCAGAATAGGTGTCCTCCAGAAATTTGTGTCCTCAATTGCGGCCCAAGTTTCTCTCAATTCTCTCTTTCTCTGAGTTAAGACCTGTTAATAATGCTTTAATGAAGTCATTTTCATTAAGCTACACAGAGATGAAGGCCAGACTCTGCTTCCTTTTAGTCTCTTCCTATTTGAACTGTGGATAGCAGTAGAAAGAAAGAAGAAGAAAGAAAGAAAGAAAGAAAGAAAGAAAGAAAGAAAGAAAGAAAGAAAGAAAGAAAGAAAGAAGAAAAGGGAGAAAAAAATAGCATGCAATTTAAATTTACACTGCTTTAGGTAGCAATGCTAAATTCAATTCCTTTTTATTCTCTAAGTGATGTCATGGCGAATCTTACAAAATGTAAGGAAACCTAGGTTTCTCATGTTAATTATTACTCAGGAGTTACATTAAAATTATCCATCTTCCCCCATTAGTAGTCGATTGAATCTCACAAGATGAAAGTCACATGTGATCTGCTAGTTCATCTTGCATAAAATCTATATCTCTTAATTGAAAACAATTAAGAAATATCTGACAACAGCACCATTGGAAGAGACATAAGGCAGAAGCTCATGGAAAGCCCAGCTTGATTTCTAAAAGAGGAGCACAGAGATGTCTGGAATCACATAAGTCTTTGTCCCATGCTGGTATCGTCTCATCTATTGCACAGTTAGAGATTCAAGATTAGCTACTGATATATTTTTCTTTAACTGCCCAAGAAACATAAAATGCATCTTTTTATTTTTAGCTTTAGTGGATTGAAAACTGAGGGGAAGAAAGCACAATCAAATATTGGTTTTGCTGTTATTTGGCACTATAAGAATTATTTTATGTTTTATGTCCATTCCTTGTGTTCATCCTCTGATAATATGATATATTATCATATATAGTTTGTGTTTCATAAATATACCTGTGAAAATTTACTGTGAACCAGGAGCTTGGATAAGTACTTTATTTTTGTATTAAGTCCTCTCTCTAGGTCTTCTGTGTTAGAAATAATTAAATACAAATTGAAGGTGCAATGTGATACCCCAGTATAGGCAGGAAATTTAACCCTGATCTGAGATTGTTAACTTGCTGTCTTTCAATATTTAGTTGTAGCTTGCAAAATTATGAGAAATTGGGTAAATAATTAGATTCACATTGATGAGCCCTCCTTTTGATTCTCAGAGACTCAAAGGAAGCATTTATCTGTGAGGTGTATTTTTTTTTCCTTTCTCTTCTTGAGAAAACACATTTTACTTGAAATACTGCCCGCTGGACCTTTTATTTGCAGTCTTATGTTGACCAGCAGGTAGACTATTTAAGTGCTTTTCCTTTATAAGAAAATTGTAGTTTCTAAGACCAGCATTTCCATAGTTCCACAGCAATCCCGGGGTAGTGATTACGATGTATATTGCCCAGAAAACTTGACAAATTCCTCTTGAACAAAGTTTGCCTTAACTTCTAGCTGGATATCAGATAAGACTATTAAAGAAACTGTGAATTTGAAAAGACAATGCCTTTAAATTATTAGCCTACAGAAAGTCTTCCTTCCTTTCAACTCTACTTGGTAAATAGATGCTTCTTTGATCAGCTCTTTTTCTTTTTTCCCTTCTAGTGCTTGAGAGAAAACTTAGGGTCTGTGTGCTGGACTCCTTTAAACACTGGCTTCACATCTATCATTTTATTATGATTCACCATGGTTGTAATTACAGTCCTAAAATAATATCCAGAAGACTACATCAACACCTAAAAGATCTCTCTAGCTTCTTTGATGGTTTCCATAATATCAATTAAGAGACTAAATTTTTTTATTTCTTTCATACAAATGATTCTCCTAAGGTTAAAGTATAATAAAATTTTTTGTAAGCCTATCATTCTTCATGAGAAATAATTTAAGCATTAACAAGATACTTTTACTAGATTTTATGGAATGTAGATTGTAGGGAAGAGGTCTCAAACTGATTATTTAAAAATTATATTTTATGTAAAGATGCTCTCAAGAAATTTTTCAAACTTTCTGTAGGATCCAGTCAAGGAAGAATAATATCAATTTAAATGGTTAGCATATTTAGGAAAGAAATTCAAGAAAACTTAGATTGTGATTCCATATGTATATATATATATATATATATATATATATATATATATATATTCTTATTTTATTTCTTGCTGTATTTTTTTTAGAAAGGATCTTGTTGTGTACTTCAAAATGGCCTGAATTTAATAGATAGCCCACGCTGGCCAGGAACTTGAGGCGAGCCTTCTGCTTCAATCTCTTGTGTGCCAAAGTTACAGTAGTACACCACTATACATAGCTCTGATTTACTCTTGGAAGAATGTGATGAACTGGCATTGTTATTTTGAATATAGCTGTTAGGGACTTTATATAGATGTCCCTCTAAAGATTCATGTGGGCATCAATGTGGGTTTGAGGAATTATTTGGAACACAGCAACATTGTTATATCAGTGGATTAGTCAACTGATGAATTTATAACTAAACATGATGTTGGGAGGTGAAGTTTGGTGGAAGGAGGAGGTTCACTGAAGGCATGGCCTGGAAAAGTCCATCTCCCTCCTTCTTACTTTGATTCCTCTCTGCTTCCTGTCTGCCATGCCTCTCTGTCATGCCACCCTACCTTGTAGCCAGCTGATTATGGACCAAAACCTCTACAAACTGTGAGCCAAACTAAAACATTTCTTCTATAGCTTGAGGATGTTGAATATTTTGTTCCAACAATTAGAAAATTACTAAGGCAGTGACCTAGATGACAATTGGAAGTGACAATATTTCAGTGTCCAATCATCAGGAAAAATGTATCTTAGGGACGTCTATATCAAATTAATCAAGAAATAAATTTGAGTACGTGCTTTAACATAGAAATTCTTCCCAGAGGATTACAGAGCCCCAGAGACCGAATTCAGTGTGTGGAGTTTATTCTTGTGCCAGATTTGATGTGGATGGGACATGCTATAAATCTATTCTGAACTGAACTGAATTCACTGCTCACCAAACTAGCTATCTGCTAAGTTTTCATCATTTATCATTTTTTAGTCTACAGTTCCACTTAGCATTAGTAACAGGAATTCCATTTTTCTTTTGAGAAATTACCAACAAACTTTTAGAAAATGTTGTTTCTCTTTGCTTTGTTCTGTTTTCTATCAATCATAATGTCCTTGTACTGATTTTATATCCGTTGTTCAGTTTCGGAGATCAGAAAAAAATAACAAATAGAGTTTGGGTTTAAGTTACTTTCAATCTGTTATGATTTATGTTCAGGTCCCCTCCCCCCACAAACCTAGTGCCATCATGGACACAGCCAAATTTAGCATTTGTGATTGGTTCATTGTCTAGTGCTCAAATTGCTGGTATGAGTGCTACACACACCCAGGGGTGGAGCCAGTGTAAAGGTGGGAAAAGGTGCCTGGTTTATGCTTTGCTGAAGGGGTGCCATTAACTGCTGCTCCTCAGCCATGTCATTTTGCATTGGACCCAACTGAGTATGGACTGAAACCTCCAACCTGTAAGAAATAAGCCTTCCCTTCCCTAACTTTCAGCTTCAGGTAATGAGAGAGAAAAGCAACTAAGATACGATCTGATTTACTCTTTGCTCACCAAAAATGCAGTGCAACAATAAAAGATCAAAGAGATAACTGAGTAGACTACATTAGGTTTCTTACTGCTTTGCTAAAATTTTGTTCATGGACCACTTTTGAGTGAAAAGTGAATGTATGGCCCAAACTGTTTAAAATAGCAGGATAGTGTTTAGGTAGATGTCTTAACAGATGTATTTGTTTTCAAGAGAAGTTGTTAAGTTTGAGGTTAAATTTATTTTAAAAATGCTTATAATTTCAAAAATGCATCTCTCTCTCTCTCTCTCTCTCTCTCTCTCTCTATATATATATATATATATATATATATAAAATTTCCATTTATCAAGCCAAGAGCTTTTACTTTTGTGCCACCACAGTTTTCAGACCATATAGTATTTATGCTTCTATGCTTTAGTTGTCTTTATTAATAAATTCTGGTGTCTTAAAGAAAGCGATTATAAAAGATTAATTTTGAATCTTAGTTTCTAAATGAATAATGTAAGAAATTGGTACTCAATATATATTTAGGGATTAAATCAATTAGCAATGATAAATCTTGCTTCATAATCCTGTCATCTCACAAATCTTTAGTGGCATAATCCTGTCTAAAAGCCATCATATGTCAACTATTTATGAGTACATAACTAGCAATTGTATTATAGCCAAAACACAACTCACATATTTATTTATTAAGCAGATTGTATTTATTGACTCTTCTTCAGCTTCTTTGTCACTCTTCCCAATGTCTTCTTAATATTCATTCCATAAATTTGGCACTGAATATCTTGTTTCCAAATTATTTGTGTTCTAAAACTTCTTTGAGAACTATTACACTTGTCCCAGAAGAGCTCTCTTATATAAACTTTCCACACCTTTCAAAGTTTATTACTCGACTCCAACTCAATTACTTAGCCATATAATTTTTATGCTGATTCCAGAGATCTGTTTTGTACACTAGGGAATCAGTTGCTGAAGCTCCAGGTATTAACATGCAGATTCAGTTAATATTCAGATACTGTGACGGCAACATATTGAGAGTTGAAAAGCTCGCTGTTCCTACACACAGATTCACAGAAAGGGCTTGGCACTGTGCCATGGGGAGCCACATGGGGAAGCAGCCAGTTCCCTTGAGAGGCAAGAAAATAGCTAGGTGAGAGCTTCTATTGTGATTTCCTCTGGAAGGGATTTGCAAGCATATTTTGGCTTCCCTGGTTGAAAGATTCAGCGGGCTTTAGGGAATAGAGGCTGCTCCCAGTTGTATAATGCCTGACCCTGATATCATTAATGTATGAAAACAGCAGCCTTGTACATGAGATCCTGATAGAGAAGGGGTAGACGGGGTAGGCGCAGCCTCAGGACTGGCAGATTTGGCTGTCAAAGTCACATTCCTAGACAAGCCTTTTATGGTTTTTCACAGCTGGCTAAACTTGGAAGGGGAAGTTCCTCTTGTGCCTCTAAGGCCGCAGATGTGAAGCACTGAGAATATAGATGTAAGACCAGAGTCCTGTCACATGCCTGTAATCCAAACACTCTGCAATGTTGAGGCAGGGGGAGTGCCCCTTGGCCCCAGCCCAGGCAATTTAGTGACTTACCAAGACCCCATCTGAAAACAAAATAAATGAAATAAAAATACAAAAAAGCTGAGGATATAGCTTGCTGTGAAGACCTTGGTTCAAGTCCTAGAAAAACAACAATTGAAGTAAATGAGAGCAGTTAGGCAGACTTAACTTTTAGAAATCTTGTGGAGTTTTCCCTGTAACACCAGTTCATGTTTTTATTGATTCCACAGGCTGCCCATTACAGACTTTCACAGCTGTTTCTAGATTCCTGAATGTTTTCTAGACTCTATTGCAGTGAAGCGTATCATGGAGTGGAAAAGTCATCTAATTGCAAGTTAGTAGTAGAAAACTCTATATTTTGAATGATGAAATGATTTTCTTTTCCCTATGCATTGTGCATACTGCATTCATCTTATTTTTATTACCAATTTTTACTTGCTAGGCAAAAAGTGTATGCATTTTTTGGTGTGCAACATCATCTTTTGAAAGATGTATACACAATGGAATGGCAAATCAAACCAATTAAGCAACACATTGCCCCACATACTTAGTTATTCATGATGACAACACAAAATCTCTTCTCTCAGTGATTTTCAAGCATCTAAAACATTGTTGTTAACTGTAGTCACTATGATGTGCAATAAATCACTTGAAGTCTTTCCTTCCAGCTAACTGACTTATTCCTATGCTTTGACCAACATTTATCCCTCCTCCTCTCTTCATTTTCCTCTAGCCCTTGGTAAATGTAATTTGATTTTCTGTATCTATAAATGCAATTTTTCTAGATTGTGTACATTATCGATATTGTCTCGCATTTTGCTTTGTTGGTCTAGCCTATCTCACTTAATATAATGACTTTACAATTAAACTATGCTGTCACAAGTTGTAACATTTTTGTCTTCTAAGGCTAGATGATGGAATGTGTGTGTGTGTGTGTGTGCGTGTGTGTTACATTTTGTTGATCCACTCATCAGTTGGAGAATTATTGCATTATCGTCATTACTTGACTTCAAAAAATAATGTTACAAGGAACACAGGAGTGCAGGAACCTTGCATCCACTGCTTGTTCTTTTCTTTTGTACTTGTACGTGACCCAAAGTAGGATCGCTGATTATATGGTGGTTCTTTGTTATTTTTTTGAGGAACCGCTATACTCTGTTCCATATAAGCTATTCTTTTTGGCATTCATGTGAACACTGGATGAAGCTGTCTACTCTCCAAATCCTTGCTAAAATTTGTCTTTCATCATCTCTTCCCAAAGGTCAAGGCAAACACATTTTTCTGAAGCATAATCTAAGAGAAAGTTCTTTTTTTAAAAAAGTTATTAAAATACCTACATTATCAAGATTCTAGACTTCATAAATATTTAATATTAAAATGTGGTATTCTTAAATTTTTAATAGATGGATATTTTGAAAGAACCATTAGGTTGATTACAGCCCAGCTGAGAAGGACAGTTTCTCTCCACATCTCACAAACATCCCCTTATTTCCTAGCCATCTTGTCCCACCTTGCTAACAAAGGGCCCAGACTCTAAAGCAACAGGTGACTTTTCACTGTGGTTTTCATTTGCATTTTCCTTGTGATAAGTGATATTGGGATTTTACATACACCTATTGGCAATTTGTATGATTTCTTTTAAAGAATAGTTGGGTCTATTGCCCTTTTTAACAGGTTATTTTGTTTTCTTGTAAATGAATATTTTGAATATATGTTGGAAGTGAAACTTCCTGTAAATGCATAGTCTTCAAATAATTTTGCAAATAATTCTGTAGGTAGTCTTTTTTGTTGATTGTTTCCTTTGCAGTACAGAAGGTATTAAGTTTCATATTATCCAATTTGTCCATTTTTCTTTCTGTTGTCTGTGGTTTGGGGATCATATACAGAAAGTCATTACTCAGATCAATGTGATAGAACTTTTCCACTATTTTTAATTGTAGCAGTATTACAGTTTCAGTTATATATGTGTCTTTCATCCATTTTTTATATACAGTATTCAAAAAGTTCTAATTTCATTTTTCAGCATGCGAATATCATCATATTCCAATTAACTGATTTGGTTTTATACAATTTATATTTGAGTTTTAACATCATTTCTAATAGACATAAAAATTCTGTCCCCAGTTTATTTTTCTTTGTTTATAATAATATTTTATTAGTTATGATATGTTTTAAAATAATATTTTAAAAATAGTATTTGTTTAAAATAATATTTTATAAAATAATGCAAAATAAATGTAAATTAAGGAATAATCGGTTATTTTTGTTTTGTTTTGTACCGGGGATCAAACTCATGACCTCACACTTGCCACGCAGGCACTGTGCTGCTAAGCTGTATCCGTAGTCCTTCAATAATAATTTTTATAAAAATCACTGAATATCTTTTTCAGAACTTTTTTTATATTCTTCTCATTTAGGGCCATGTTTGCAAGGAATTATATATTTCAAAGTTATAAAGTTATTTAACCTGACTTTTTCCAACTCAGTTCCTTCCAATAATTTCAATGTATGTCTTCCATTGAATTAGAGTTTGACTGGTTTTGAGGAATCCTTTTACTTATGTTGTAAATTTTAATATGCATTCGAGCTATAGTTTTAAACACAGAGGAGGTTTTCCTATTTACTTGAGACCATTTATTGACACCATTCTGTCTTGTAACATTTTCTGTTGGCAGTACTTTATTTCTCTTTTTTCATTCTGGGTATTTCTTGACCCTTTTTACATCATTTTGAGACTCCAGGTCCATGGAAACTGTGATATAATAAATATGTACTGTTTTGATAATTAAGTCTGTGGTAATTTGTTATGTAATAGCTGGTCACAAATAAAGCAAATCATGCAATATTTTCTTACATATAGTAATTGCTGTATGGTGTATTTTTATTTAAAAGTAACGTTTTCTGAGGTAAGATGGAATCTCAATATTGTATTCATGTATTTATTAGCTGTTTACACCTCTTTTGAGAAGTGTCTGTTTATTTCAATTGTCCATTTTTGATTGAGTCTTTTATTTTGGGATCTAATTTTTTGAGTTTTTTATGTGCCTTGAGCAGTCACCCCTCTTTTGCTTTCTTTTAAAAGAATTATTTATTAGTATATATTTATGATGCATGATAATTATATTTATCTTAGATATCTGGTACATAGGCACAGGACATCTTAATAATTTTACATCTAAAGCTAGGTTTATATACTGGGCTTTTTCTTTGTATTAATTGCATTGACATTCTTATTTGGATATATTATTGATTGTAATAAGTTTAGCTTATTTATTAAAATACTACTGCTCTTTTTAAAATCATAACAACTTTTACCTCTTTTTATTTATTCATCCCCCCCCCCGTGGTACTTGGAATTGAACCAAAAGCCTTTGCAATGAGCCACATTCTCAGCTCTTTTTAATTAATTAATTATTTATTTGTTTTGAGAAGTTTGTAAGTTGCTGAATTGTCCAGGTAAGGGTCAATCTTGCAGTCTTTTTGCCTCAGATTCCCAGAGCACTGAGATGAGACACATACATACCACTCACAGCTTGTCTTAGTTTTGATCATAAATTCAAGTATTATATTCTCATATTGCCTGGTTTTAGAATGATAATAAATAAAAGACATTTTGGCTTCCCATTTTCGAAAGAAATACTTCCTGATTTTCACAGGAATCTAATTGTTAGAGTTTTGAATGTATAGTTTTCTATTGAAAGTCAATATATCTGTTGTTTTTCTGAGTTTAAAAAAATGGCAGGATACAATATTTTTCTTTTTAAACTGAAGACTATTAAAATTACTTTTAGCAATATAGATTTTCTTATTTAACTATGTATATGATAATTTTGTTAATCCTTTTAACTTTGAAACACTACGGAAAGAAAACATATATCATGGAAAGAAAATTTGCTTACATGAAATATACAGATACTTAGAACATTAGTGAATGTCATAAAAAATACATACTTTTTTTGTAAGAGGTTTTGAAATTAATCACAATTTTACCAGATTTAGTATCAGTGTAAATTAGACAGGTAAAAAGATAAATGGCAGATTATCCTTTATTGGGAGGGGGTATTTGGAAGTTAAGTTTATAATACATTATTTCAGTCATTCTGAAATTATGCAAATTTTTCATAAAACTTCAGAAACAATTACAAGAATTTTAAAGCTCTATCCACTTAGATTTTAGCCCTAGCAAATATTAATTTATATTATTAAGGTTACTATTCGGATAGATTCACATATTTGTTCCATGGCATTTAACTGTCCGATGTTCTATGAGCATAAAAACACTTAATGTGCACCTTATGCTTAATCTAGCCTTTCAAATGATTTGCATGAAATTTTCTTGATCATATTTCATGCCATTTGTGGCTTCTTTCTGTTCTAATTGTTGAGGATGTATTCATTTATATGAAATCCTTTCTTAAATATTTATTTTTCTACTTATCCTTTGTGTCTTAATTTCAGCTTTCCATTGTTATATATTTCACCTTTATATTAGATCTGAATTCCTGAAATACACTACTAATTCAAACTTCTTGTATCATTTATTATTGCAACTAGCTTAAATAAATGATTTAAAGGCAGAAAAAACTTGATTGTTTCTCTAAGAAAAAATTTGAAACAATTAAAATTTTAGATATATATAATAGTATTACTAACATATTTTTAGATACTTAGAAATTTTGGTTTTGTTTCCATTGGACACCAATATTATTTTTAATTTTTACTTGTTTCTAGAGTTTTTCTTATGTTCTCATTACTTTTATTATTTTTATTTGTTTCAGTCTAAAAATATAGCCTATATTTTCCTTTTTACATTTCAAAATTTTATTGAATTTTCTGCAGACTAATATACAGATAACATTTTAAAATTCTCCATGAGAATTTGATAAACAGCTTAAAATTTGATAGGATTTTATATGAAAACTAGAATACAATATATTTAAACCTGTATTATTAGTCAAGTGTAATTCTTCAAATCCTTTTTTCTCTTTGGTGTCTTCATCAAGATAAATGGATATAAGCAAATACAAATTGTCTATTTTCATTCTTTTATTATTATTTTCATATTTCTTTTCTTTTATGATGATACTTTAGATATAAATATTTCCAGCATTTCAATCTTAACTTTGGATTTTATTATCTATTTTTTATAACTTTTCTTGATTTCCTAGCATGAATTTGCGATGAAAGAAAAAGTACCTGATGTTATTATCTTAAACTGAGCTTTCTGGCTAACGTATGCTTGATATTTTTTTTTCTGTGTCACTAAGCTCTCTTATTTTCAAACCTGAGTTACAATGTGCAATGGTGATATGAGTGATGAGAATTTAGGTGATTAACTTCCTGCACCTTTTATCTATTGAAAGTAAAATGTTCTGAAATTGTCCTCAAGATGTTCCAAGAATGGTAGCTCTTACATAGATGATGTTAAAGAGACAAACAATGATGGGTATAATTCTGTCAGAGAGAGTTTCTACAGGTCTCAGAAGTACAACTTAGTATTGCAGCCACAATTACTTTATGCCTTAAAATGTAACTTATTGAGCATATATGACCGAAACAATAGCAACTGAAGAACATTTTTGGATTTTATATTAGAAAATATTATCAGTGCCTGTGGATACATAATTTATCTGTAGAATAAAGAACAGAAACCTATTACCACAAAGATTATCTCATAAGATGGAGTCTACGCCATGGCCAACATCACTATGCGTCAAGGAAATGCAAATAAAAACCACAAAGAGATGTTCCATTCTGGTAAGGATGGCTAATATTAGAAAAACAAAGAATAAATATTGCTGAGAATATGGAGATAAAGGGACCCTTCCACCCATCTGGTGGGCATGTAACTGAATAGAGCCATTATGGAAAACAATATGGACATCATTCAAGCAAATAAAATTAGAACTATCCTGTGGTTTATTAATGTCACTACTGGGTATGGAGCCAAAGCTGTCCACCCATTTTATTATACAGCACTATTCACAATAGTCCAGAGACACAAGTAACCTAGATGTCCATCAGCGTATCAATGGACAAAGAACATGTGGTACATGTATGCAATGGAATATCATTTGGTCATAAAAAAAGAATAAATGTTGTCATTTCTGACAACATGGATGGAACTGGAAATTGTTATGCTAAGTGGATAACATGTGAGAGAAGGGTGAAGAGAGGTCGATGAATTGGCACTGAGTTATAATTACAGATGTGTAAGTAGTTCAAGTGTGCGATCATACAGCAGGACGTCTGTAGGGACAGCAATATTGTGCTGCAAACTTCCAAAGCTAGAGGAAAGAATTTTGAATGTTTTCCCATAAACAAGTAATAAATGTTTAAGGAGAAAGATGTGCTCAACCTGACTTAAATATTACACAGTGCATAAACGCCTCCACACATTGCACTGCACCATCAATAGTGCGGTTTTATTATAGGCTTTAAAATAAATTTCAATTTTAAAAAGATGTAATTGTTTCACTGAAATATAAAATACTACAAACAGACTTTCATTTGCTTGCTCTGGTCTCTATTCAAAATTTGTAGAAGAAGAATTGTAAGGTCGCATAGCTGATAGATGAACCTGAGATAGAAACCACTTTTATGATCCAGGGTCCATGCTGGCTTGGAGATGTGTGACTCATGCGTGTGTGTGACTGTTCAATCTAAAAGTGCCTGAATGAACCTGAGCCAGTGCCTACGTGTGCTGAATTTTCATGGGTCATGTGCATGTGAAGTTTCATTTCTACTCTCTTGGGTCAATTGTGGAAACTCATATCCTCCATAGATATTTTCCACCTGAACACATTTCTGAGAGGTTGAGAAAGTGACAAATGCACATTATGTCACTTTTTTTGTGCTCAGTAATTGACCTAATGCTCCAGTTGTGGAATTTCTCAGGACTGATTCATGGCATGGTTCAAGGATTTCCCCTGGTGGGTTTAGTATACTCTCAAAGCCAGATTATGACCAAGAACCTCAACACAGGTAGACGTTCATGAATTCTTCTTTACTGCTTGAGACCATTTTTGTGAAACTTATCCACATTGTATAAATTTCATTGTCTATTGACATTGAAACAGTTGTGACTTACTTTTTAAAAATGTACTTAGTCAATAGTGTTTTATTTTCTTTTTATGCACTGTTATCAGTGTGTGTGTGCAGTAGCGTATAATGCGTGTATTCCTTGTGTGGAGTTGGTGATTGCACTTACCACATCATAATTCTTTCTATTCTCTTCTCATTCCCCCTTTCTCTCCTTTCTTCCTCTCTTGATCCACTTTGTATTTGAAAATATCTATCTCCCTACTTTGTATTATTTCTCTTTATTTTGCTTTTTATTTATATTTTGGTTGGCTCATATAAGATGAACCATGCTATGTTTAAGGTTATTTCACTTAACATTGTGGCCTCAAGGTGTGCCCGTCTTCCTGCAAATCACCCATTCATTATTTTTTAATGGCAGAGTAGCACATATTCTTAGTGAGTATAGTATTTTAATATTTGTTTATACTGTAAATTAAATATTATTTTGTTGGATAGAGATTTAGTTTGTTGACATTTGGCTATAAGAAATGATATTTCAGTGAACATGTCTCCCTGTGGACATGTGAAATAATTTCTCTGTGGTATCTACTTAGACAGGGATTACTGGACTCCGGTGCTTGGGCTTCTGTAGCTATGACTTAGATACCATAGGACACCAGCTCATATAACACAGTTCTCCTTTATACTTGAGCCTTTTGGTCTAAATCAACCTGAAGTTGGATTGTTAATTTAGAATAGTTATTATTTTGATAAACATTAGTAAGCCTGAGTAATGTTACTTTAATAAGAACAACCAGCTAAATTGGCCATTTCAAAACACATACAATATTCTCTTTATGTTTCCAAGATTCCAATTATCCTTCTTCTTCTTCTTCTTCTTCTTCTTCTTCTTCTTCTTCTTCTTCTTCTTCTTCTTCTTCTTCTTCTTCTTCATCTTCTTCTACTCCTACTTCTTTCTTCTTTAGTTTTTGAGACAGGGTCTCTGTGAAATTCAGGCAGGCCTTTAACTCACTTATAAAGCACAGGCTGGCTTAGAACTCATGGCAATAGTCCTACCTCAGCCTCCCAAGTGTTGCACTATGCCTGGCCTTTAAATCGTAAAATGACTTCCAGTCCTGGATCTGAACTGATTGTCAGTTGACTCTTCTACATATACTAACTCTGGCAATTTTTAGGAATTTGGATAGGGTCAGTATTCCTGTATGTATAGGAAAAGGAAATTACATTCAAATGCAAGAAAACATGAAACTTGGTTTGATGTAATTTAATTTATTCAAAAGCACTTTGCTTATATCCAAGGTTTTGTGGAAATGTATATAAAAGACACAGGTAGTTATGACAGCACATCTCTGCTCCTAAATGTGACAAATGGAAAGGAAAAAGAATAACGACAGGTAGAAGTATAACATGTTTTTATTAAGAGAGCTTCAGGAACATAGCACTTCTGAACGAAGATTTCTTGATTTTTTGTTTT
Organism: Dolichotis patagonum; assembly: GCA_004027295.1. NCBI lineage: Eukaryota > Metazoa > Chordata > Mammalia > Rodentia > Caviidae > Dolichotis > Dolichotis patagonum. Next base: position 31,798 of record PVJX010008687.1, read on the forward strand.
CTGTTCTTATAGAGATTCATATGGTGTAATGAAATGGTGTAATGTGGGAACCTGGGTTAGATGGACATTTGTTTTTTAGATGAAGCAGTTGAGCATAATAGTGTGCTAAAGTGAAACATAAATGTAAACACACAGGTTGTTAAATTTTACTGAGAAACAGGGAGTGTCATCTATATGTTAGAGGAGCAGGGAAAGGCAGCAGGAATGAGTCATATCCAGACTGGGGACATCACTTTGACACGCAGGCTGGCTTGTCTTTGGAAGAAATAGAAATAGTTTTAGTACTAGAGTCTTAATGGAATACTTACTGTGAAAAGATACTCACTAAAAACAGCTGGAGAAAAGTGGTATTGCAGTGTTTATATTGTAGAATGTTAACGCAGCTATTAAACTTGTCTGCACTTAAAGACTTAAATATTTTAAAAATTGTGATGATATTAAAGTGGTCAGGCTTACTTTCTTATAATGTGCATCTTTAACTGGTTTTATTTATAAGACATGGACATGTTAGGACAATTAGAAGACAGAAAAAAGAAACTAAGAACAAACTAATATAGCCATTTTTTTTCCCACAGTTCAAGCATAAGCAATATTAATGATTTGTTTTATTTCATTTCAAACTTATGCTGTGTATGGTGGCATGTATTTCTATTCCTAGCATTCAGGGAAGCTGAAGTGAGTAGACTGTCACTTAAATTACAGCCTGGGACATTTAGTGAGTCAGGGAGATCCCATCTCATGATATAAATAAATAAATAAATAAATAAATAAATGCCAGAGATATAGATCAGTACAAAAACCCTGGCTTTAATCTCCAGTAACACAAAATAAATAAATAAAGGAATAAATGAAAAAATATTGATGTATGTGAATGTGTATGTTTGTCCTGTATGAGTTTTTTTTTAAGACAGGGTGTTTCTTTTTTTATTTAGAGAAAAGCAAAACAGAAAGAAGGGTAGAAATAATACAGAATTTTTTTACAAAAGTAAGAAATCACTAGTTGATACAACACATATTGCTAACTTAGAAGTAGTTGTTCAAGTCACAAAATCAAAGCATAAAAAATGGGCAATCAAACAATGACAGTATAAACCATTCTGTTTGATGAACTAATAAAAACTTAGTAGTATGGTTATCTATCTTGCACACTTAAGCATACATACAGTTATATCCTTTAGAGCACTTTCTTTCCCTTTCATTATCACAATATATATTATATACTTTGAATCTTATTACTCTTTCAGTCTTTTATTATTATTTTTTACAGTACAGAGACAATGTGATATTTACAAATGTGGGCATTATTTATTTCACTTATAAGGATAGTCTCAAGTTGCCTACATTTACCTCTAAAAGCCTCAAGGTCATCCTTTTCTATAGCTGAGTAATATTCTATTGTATAAAAATATAGTTTTTTCATCCATTCAGGGTTGATGGGCATTTTAGTTATTTCCAAGATTTAGCTATTAAAAATTGTTCTGCTATTAACATGGGTTCACACATATTGCTGAGACATGACCTTTTTTCAATTTTTCTGGGAAAATACCCAAGAGGGAAATAGCTGGATTGAGTGGGACTTCCTATCCTAGTTTTTTGAGGAATCTCCATACTGATTTCCATAGTGACTGCACCAGTCTGTACTCCCACCACAGTGGAGCAGTGTTCCTTTTTCTCCACAGCCATACCAACATTTGTTAATGGTTGATTTTTGATGGCAGCCATTCTTTCTGGAGTGAGATGAAATCTCAATGCTGTTTTAATTTGCATTTCTTGAATAACTAGTGATGGTGAGCATTTCTTCATGTATTTATTTGCCATTTGTGTATCTTCATTTGAGAACTGTGTGTTCCTCTCAGATGCCCATTTTTGGAAAGGGTCTTTGAATTTGGGGGGTTTGATGTTTTTCAATTCTTTGTATGTTCTGGATATAAGTCCTTTGAGAGACTTTTGGCTAAAATTCGTGCCCATTCTTTGGGTTTTTGTTTCACTTTGTGATTTCTTTTGAAATGCAAAACCTTTTTAATAAGCTGAGATCTCAGTTGCTGATTCTTTGAAGTACTTCCAGTGTGGTTTGTGTTTTATTCATGATTTCTTTGCCTAACGTTATGTCTCAAGATTTCTACCTACCTTGTCTTCTACTAGATTTAGTGTTTATGTTTTAATATTTAGATCTTTGATACATTTTCACTTTAGTTTAGTGCATGATGATAGACATGGGTCTTGTTTCAGTCTTTAACATATGGAAAGCCAGTTTTACCAACACTATTTATTAAAGAGGCTATCTTTCTTCAAGTAAACATGTTTAGCCACTTTGTCAAATATAAAGTGGCTGAATATATTTGTAGTTGGTTGTGTTTGCATGTTCTAATCTATTCCATTGATCCTCAGGTCTATTTCTTTGTCAGTACCATGCTGATTTTATCATTGTAGCTTTGTAATATAATTTCAATTCAGGGATTGAGATGCCTCCTACCTTGCCTTTGTTGTCTAGAATTGTCTTTGCTATTCTAGGTTTCTCCTGTTTCCAAATGAATTTTAGGAATGTTTCCTCCATATCCATAAGGTTTGTTAATGGTTAATGGTTAGTGTTTTGATTGGGACTGTATTAAATCTGTATAACAGTTTTGGGAGTATGTTCATTTTCACAATGTTAGTTCTTCTGAATGAAGAGCAAGGAATATCCTTCCATTTTCTAATATCCTCTTCAATCTCCCTTTTAAGAGTAGTATAATTTTCAGCATATAGATCTTTTACATTCTTTGTTAGGTTGATTCCTAAGTATATCATTTTTTAGATGCTATTGTGAAAGGCAATATTTCCATAATTTCTCTCTCAGGGATTTTGTTTTTTGTTTACAGGAATGCTGTTGATTTTTGAGTGTTGGCTTTGTATCCAACTATGCTACTGAATTTGTATATTACCTCTAGTGGTCATTTAATGGAGTTTTTGGGATCATCAATGTAGAGCATTATGTCATCTTCAAATAGTGATAATTTAACTTCTTCCTTTCCTATCTTTATTCCTTTTATTTCTCTCTCTTGTCTGATTGCTCTGGCTAACAGTTCCAGAACTATATTGAATAGGAATGGTGATAGTGGACATCCTTTTGTTCCTGATTTTAGAGTGAAAGCTTTAAGTTTTTTGTCTGTTTAGTATACTATTGGCTGTTGGTTTGTCATATATGGCCTTTATGAGATTGAGGTAGACATCGTGTATTCCTAATTTCTGAAGGTTAGTTACCATCTATTCTGAGTTTCAGTAGGGTTTGTATCATGAATAAGTGTTGGACTTTATCAAAAGCTTTTTATGCATCTATTGGGATGACCATGTGGTTTTTGTATTTGTCTCTGTTGATGTTGTGAATTACATTTCTTGATTTATGTATGTTAAAGCATCCCTGCATTCCTGGGATAAATCCCACTTGGTCATGATACTACAGGGTGTTTCTATGTAGTGGAGGCTGCCCTTGAACTCACTGTGTAGCCCAAATTTGCCTTGAACTCTGGCAACCCTCCTGCCTCAGCCTCCTGTATGCTGGGATTTTAGGCATACACCACCATGCCTGGCTGTATATTTCTTCATCATTTTAATTGTTTTTTATTGTTACCCAAATCAGAGGCTGCTCTGAATGTAGATTGTTTTTGTTATGCTTTATTTGGATAGATTTTTTTTGTGCCAAATGAAATATTCTAAGTGAATTTTCAAGGCTACTTAATTTTTTCTTTTTATGGCCTGGCTATAGTCTGATCAACTTTCACCCTGATAGTACATGGGAAATTATTTTATTGTTAGGGCTTTTGGATTTTGTGGCATTTTTTTGGGAGGAGCTGGCAGTTTAAACTGGTGCTTTATTTATGCTAAGTGCGTGCTCCGTAACTGAGCTGTGTCCTAACTACACGAACACCATTTTGAATGTCATTACTGTAAGAGATACTAAATTCTTTGCATGCATTTATGATTATGTCTTAAAAATAAATTACTAAATGTGGAAGACAGCTTCACTGCAAAGAAAATGTTACAAATGCACGTAACTGTCAGTTGATAAAGACACAAACAACAAAGATAATATTCTTCAGTGTTGTACTTTTTCACTTTTTAAAAGATTCAAACTGTATGTTTTTGTTTTGATAAGCAACGGATAGCATACTTCGAAGAGTAATTCTTACTCTGGGGCTAATATTTTTAAATTTATTTGAGTCAAAGTAGCCCGCCTTGGGCTTTAAGAAATGCAGTAATGCTATTTAAGTATAATTTTTTTTACATTCTTTATACATTGAAAAATTAAAAAGACACTTTTATCTGCTTAATGACTGCATTTTTTAGTGTAAAATTTGAATTGTCATTTTTATAGCAATCAAAATGTTTCTTATCTTTTAAGAAGGACACATATTGTCTGGAATGTCTTCTGTACTGATAATTCCTTTTAGAAAATGCAAGTTAAGGAATTTGAAACTGCCTGTATGAGCACATAAATCAGAAATATTGTTTTGTAATATTGCATTTAATTTTTAATCACGTTGAATTAATGTAGCATGATACTTTGTAATAGTTGGTTTTTATTTTCTTCATAAAATTTTTTAAGGGGTTTCAAAAATTTAAATCAATGCCATGCTTTTGTTAAAGAGTACTATCTTTTTACATAATCCATTTTTTTCTATCTTTTCACTTGTCATTTCTTTTCTCTTATTTTCCTTTCTTTCTAAAAAGAATTTTTATCAGTTTTGTGTAATAACACATCCTATGTGTAATGAATTTAGTTATTTTTATGGAAATATGTTCCTGAAACTTCTCTGTGACAGATTATTTAAAATTGTACCTAAACTCTTGAGAACCAAACAGAATGTTTATTGATGTTAAGCAAATGTCATGCAGAAAATCATGGTGAGATTACCATTTCTGAGCACCAGCAGAATTTTCATAAACCAGCAAAGCAAGTATGGAGAGCTTGGCTGTCTCCCTCAAAGACAGCCATCAAAGAGTTTAAGCCACACTACTTTCGAGGGTGATCAAATGACCTCTTTTCAATAGTTACTGTTTAGTTTTGAAAGTTTGAATAACAGATATAATTATAATTTTTCAGAAACACCAAATACTCACTTTTGTTTCAGTTTAATTATTTCTTCACCCTTTTCAAAAATTTCTTCAAATATTAAAATCTTAGAAAGTACTTTGTATAATGACTGGATGATCTTAGTATAAAATTTAAACCGTGACAGCATTTCCTAGTCTACTCAGGACAGTCCTAGCTTATGTTTGCTTTGTTTATCTTTTTAAAACAAAATTCAATGACTGGGAAGTACATTCTCCATAAATTTAAGTTTTGCAATTTTATGGAAGCTTACTTAGGGCAGAGGAAAGCAAAATCATTCACATTTGTCTCACATTCCTAATAAAGGGATTTTAGCTGATTTAATGTCACACCTTTTCCAAGTACCTAATGAGAACAATTTACAAATTAAAAAAAACAAAAACAGGTTTGCCCTCTAGAGACATACTGACCTAACTATCTGCATATTTATTAATTCATCAAATCTGAACATGTAGTCACATAGTCAATAAATATTTACTAATTGCATGCCAGCCTAATACTATTACACTATCTTTAAGGGTTCACCCCTGAACACTCTACAATGTGATTTTAAGTGAAGTTGTTAGTCTAAGAGAACTGTGCTGTTCCATAAGGAGCTTCTACAGTACTATGGATCGGTGTCTGATGCTGGAGCTGAGGGTGCGCAATGCATGGATTTGTACAGTAACAATGAATAGAAAAAGGGAGAGACAAAGAGCAAGCTACAACCCATGAGCACAGGCTGGAGCCAATGAGGACACCTTGAAAACATATCAGTTTGGGCTACTCTCATATGCAACTTAACACACATTGGGTCCAGGAGCTGAAGAACCAGAAAGAACCAGGATCAATGATTCTGAGCACAGCGCAGTGATGTGAGTCTGCAGATTTACAAAGTGTACATGTGCTGTCCAAGGGCTGTGCATTCCTCCTCCCTGGGAGTCTCCTAAGGGTCTCCCTTGAGGTCCAGCCTGAGTAGAATCAATCATGAATGGAAATTCTAAATAATGTGCTTCATGTTAGCTAGGGGAAGTGTTATAAAACTGCAACAGTTTGCACTATAAATTCATATATCTTGATTTTAAACATTATCTATTGATTTTTTAAACTATTAATAAATAATGAATCAGCTAACTTAAATCTCTCACTCTTCCTCCTCCTCCTTGTTTTTTAAACTTGGTCTCTATTATTTATCTTTAAATCTCTACATAACAAGTTTAGGGCCAGCTCAACATTCCATAAAGAATAGCAATGATGTTGTGAATACTGAGTATAATTACAGTAATCATACTTTCTGTCTTTGCTACCTATTTATTTTATCACCCATCATCAATCACCTGTATGTAACTATGAACAATTTACATGATTATTGTCTTGATTTTCAACTACAAACTCTAAGCTTGATTTCCTTTCCATAAGTAGTAAATACCTTTGGTATAATGAATATGTAAATATTCATTATGTAATAGCCAGAAGTGGGTTATAGTTTTTCTTTCTTGAATATATTTTTCCATGGTGCTTTTCATTCCTATTATTGTTTTTTTTTCTTAATGTCTATGCATTTATCATGTCCTTAAGTTCATTCACCTTTTGGTTTCTACAATGAGCTCTTACCCCAACTACCTCCTTCCTGGACCCCTTGGCTTGTTTTATTAAGCACAAATTGCTTCTAGGCAGCCTGCGTACACCCCATGGGACGGATACAGTGTCCTGAGTCTTTTATCTTCCTCTTTGCCTATTCTTTTTTTTTTTTGGAGTTTATAATATTGTTTTACGATGGTCTCTTTGCCTATTCTTAAATAGAGAAGAAAAACATTATATTCTAAGAAAAGGCATTGCAGTTTGTTAAAATTGCGAGATTTTAAATTGCAGACATACACAGTCATGTGTACGCAAACAAGTATGTAGATCTTTAGACTTTGCTAGCATTTGCCTGATAACTTGGCTGCGTGGTGTCCTACGTTTAATATTGTTACCTGTAGGAACTTTTAGGTCTCTGGGCTGTTGAATTCCTTAGTCAGATGCCACTGATTGAAAGATTTCCTCTTTCCTTTGGCTTCTCGTACATGCTTCTCTTCATTCTTACTGCTTGAAAATATTACATGGCTGTGATGGGGTGCAGCTCAGCACTGCCTCAGGTGTTTGAGACACCTCAAATTTCAGGAGGGCCTTGGTTGTTTTCTTTATCCTGTAAGCACTTTTGTTTCACATATAAGAATTATTGCTCTGTTTATTCCTCTCCAAGTTCTTTCCATTGGTAATTACTATCTATTTTTCTCTTTAAAAACTCCTATTAGATGATTGTATGTTACACTGAGTCTCTCTATACATTTTATGTCTTTGTCTCCCATTTTAAAATCACAGAAGAATTTAAATTTTTAGCATTTAACTTCAGCTCTTGAGTAACCCTGACTTCTGTCTGTTCTAAAATTGTTATTCATTGGCTACTGATATCTATAACATTTCTGATATTTTGTATATGCAGGTGGATCTTAGTTGTCTTCTGAAAGCCAGCACCCAGCTCCTGAAATCACCGTGAACAAGGGCTCTGTACATTGATATCAGGCCTATTATATCAATGGATAGAAAACTGGCCACTCTAAGGGAGATCTCCAAATTCATGATGACCAATAATTTCTGTTGATTTTAAATATTTCCAGTCTTCATTGTATTCTACTTGAAATGAGTCAAAGGGAAAATGATTTCCTCACTCTATGTTTTGGCTTTACTTTCTGAATTGCCTTAGGAGTATAGAATTGGTAGCTGACTTATTTAAACACTGGCTTTTGAGCGTAGGAGAAAGAGATCCATCATGCTTATAAAATAATTTTTATAATCTTCCTAAATTTTAACCACTGCTCTCTCTTTTTCATACATATTTTGAGTCTGTTGTTTTTTTCATGAGTCATAGGCTCACCACAGTTTGCTGGGTGCTCTGCTATGTATGATTTATCATCTAACACACGCATTTCTACATGGCAGGGATGATGGTTACTTTTATGTATCAACTTCGAATGTGGCTTTGAGGGAAATCAGAGCTTACACTAGTGAATGATGGGTAAGACAGCCTGCCCTCCCTACTGTGCACAGACTTTAGAATCATGCAGGGAACAAAAAGACCAGCTTCCCTGATTAAAAGCAAATTTGTGATGCAGTGCTGATTATTGTTAGGTCTACCTTTCATTTGTGTTGTTCTAGAGATTAGTCTTTTATTTTATCAATTTGGTTTAAATTTATGGGTGCTTAGAAAGGCTTTGACTCAATTCATTCCTTTGAATGCTACCACTTTGGTATATTTTTGTTTTATCAAATTTTGGCCAATTGGTAGAGAATCCATAGCCCTGTGTAATTAGGCTGTGGTTTTATCCTGACCTTTCCTCACCCTATATGAAATGAGAGTTCAGGTAATAAATCCTGTAAAGGACAGCATCCCAAATATACCTGTTTCTGGAAGTTTTCCCGCTCGGTTCACATAAGCAACGTTTGGGCTTTGTCTTGTATTCATGACTCTAATTCTGTTCAATTATTTACTCCAAACTGTAGCATCTAAATTACAACAACTAAACCCAAACTAAAAATATTGATGTGGCTATCACACCCACTGCCAACTAATAATATTAAGAATAAATGAAATATTGATAATGTCAGGTACATTTGAAACTTCCCCAATACTCTTAGGGAAGTAGCAATTTTAGCACATTTAACATATGAGAAAGCTTCAACAGGGTAAAATAAATTACTAAGCCAGGACGCTTTTTCAATGCTACTTAATTTAGACATTAGTGGACAGCAGATCATACTCTTATTGCCAGTTTCTACACTGGGAAGTATATCTTAAACTGACAGTGAATTAACAGTCAACTCCCAAAATGTCACTACATTAAAATCACACATGCATTGCCTCTCCCTCTGTGATGTGTGCAGTGCCTTCCCCCCACAAGGGTTTGATTCACAGGATTGTTCAGACTCCTAAGCTCGTGGAGGACCTGCTGGGTGGCTGCCCTGGAGAGGAGAAAGTTGTCTCCATTTTGGCTAAATCTGGCCTTGTTTCTGTGTATTGGTATGTACGGAGCTGGCTAGGACCTTTCCTTATCCCTTCAGCTGGCTTTAAGCAACATAAATCAATCTTTCCCAGGTGCTGACATGTGGTCTTTCAAGCAAGGTGACAGGTCGGTGTTGCCGCACCCCGTAGCTCCCAAAAAGAACGCTTGTGAGCTGGACCGGAGGGAAAGACATGCTTCATACTGTCTGCTGCTTGGGAGCCTTGAGTTAAGAGGCTGTGACCTACCAAGGCATAAAGATTACACATCAGAGCTGAAGCACGGGCTCCAGAACACTAGCTACTACCTGGAACTGTGTTCTGCACATGACTCTTGCTGCATATCCTTCTCGCTGCATATCGCAGAGGTGATTTCAAAACTCTTACCTAGCAGCTCATGGCACTCACTACTTCCCGCCACTCTCACATCACTCATCTCCAAGCCACCCCCGCTCATAGAGAATTAGTAAAATCTGGGATTGGCCCTGGGTTGAGGCCTTTGTTCTAGCTAACCATCACCCTAGCTGGACTTAGGACCCCTTGGCTTCTACAACTATAGATATGCCTTAGTGTCTTTATTCTCATTGTGGTTTGCACTGAAAGGGGTAGATGAGAATTAACCTGCTAGAATTACAACAACTTTCCTTTGGGTTTGCAAATATAAATTTCTCGAACTGTGATGAGGATCAGAAAAGGCTCTCTATGTAAGCTGACAGAGGAGCTGCCTTCTTAATCTGTACCTTCAAAATTCACCCTTGAAGGGAAGAGCCAGAGGGCAGAGCTTACATTTGTTAGTCCATGTTATATATAAAATAGTCTCAAAGCTTCAGAAACAGTAGGAAATTTAATGCATAGAGGTAAAGTTAGATATTGAAGACCAATATTTAACCTGATAAAATTTCTAGAACCCAAGGATGTCTAACTTAAAAATCAAGGTCTTAATCAAAGGCTTGTCCTTTCTTCTCCTAAGTCTAACTAATGTATTTGACAAAAAATATGTTTACTAATTTAAAATAACTTGAGAAGGAAGAAAATTAATCTCTGTAATTAGTCTTGCTATTACTACATGAAGGTATTTATTTTTCGTAATTTCAATATGCAAAAATTTAAGAAATAGTTGAAAAGTGTAGAGGGATCCTGCCTGGGAAGACAGTGGAACAGTAAGCAGCAGAATAAACAGCCTCTCTGGGAGAAACAGTCCACATGCTGGAATATAGCATTTTGGAGCAGACAAGAAGGAAGGAAGTGGTTTCCCATGACCCAGGAAGAACCTAGAGTGAGAATTGAAGCCCAGAGAGACAATTAAAAAAGAAGAAAAGAAGAAAAGAAAAGAAAAAAGAAAAGAAAAGAAAAGAAAAGAAAAGAAAAGAAAAAGGAAAGCAAAGGAAAGGAAAGGAAAGGAAAGGAAAGGAAAGGAAAGGAAAGGAAAGGAAAGGAAAGGAAAGGAAAGGAAAGAGGAAAGGAAAATACTTAAACAGAAGGTGGTAGCTGGTGGCGCTTTCACCTGGAGCCAGAACCACCGTGAGAGAAGGGCTGTTGGAACCTGCAGACACAGGATCACAGGGAAGCTGGCGGCTGGCAAGCCTGAAGGCCTCTGCAGGGAGACACGGTGTCAGAGGGAAGCAGTGGGCTGGAGAACTGCACTGGCTGGTGGTGAGTGTGGGGGCAGACAGTTCCCCCATGGGAGTGGGCGATTGGTCAAGGGCCATTTTGGAGTCAGGCAGGATAAGCCCAGAGCCCAGAGCTGAGCGCTGGCTCTGGGAAATTGCTTGGACTGCATCTCGCCCCTGTGCGCAATCCAACAGCCATGGCGGAGGTTTCCCTACAGCTATCCCTAACCAGCTCCTCCTGCCCTGCACATACTAACTTGGTGAGCGCTCCCTTAGGAATTGTTTGATTTTACTGTTCTAAATTCATCAGATAGTTCTTAAAGTTTTAAAACAACAAAGTAATACTGAAAGGAGAGATTTGCAGGAACTATTTGTAGTTGCCTAAAACTACATTTTAGGTAATAGAACTTTGAGTAAAAACTTTTTAGTGAATATTTTTCTTTCCTAATTCAAAGTAAATTGCCACACATTATCTACTTTAATGACCACTTTTCCTATTAATAGAATGTTCTGTGGTATATCTTTCTGTACTTCCCCTCCTCTTGGGGCTTTTCTGGTGATTCTGAGTAATATGAACATATTTCTTACAACTATTTTGGTAGAAAATTATAACCTGCAGAATAGCTCTGAGTTAAAACAAATGAACTTTATATCAGAACCAGAGATTTATAAAATTTTCCAAATGCATATTTTACCATTTCAGGAGTTCCAACAGTATCAGTTTGAAATAAAGAACTATATGGATATACCTCTTAGGATACGGTTATTTATACAACCGAAGATGTTTGACACTAGCAGGTGTTTATAAATCAGTTTTCAATGACAATCGTGTAAACCATGTATTTTGAACTGTTACTAGGATTGAAATGATTACACTCACCTGAAGAACACTCATTTATAAATACTGGATTTGTCATATTTATTTTTGTACTGGTTTTGAACTACATTTTGCCTAAGAAGTAATTTGTCAAACAGGCCTATGCAGGAGATACAGGTCAGTAATGTGGCCTTGCGTTTAATTCCGAATACCACGCGCACACACACACACACACACACACACACACACACAGACCACTAGAAAAAAAAGTGATATCAATAGTTGGTGCTACGGATTGAATGTTTGTGTCTTCCCTAAATTCACGTGTAGAAGTCCGGTCTTTATATGATGGCCTTAGGTGGTCCAATCTGTGAGGCTAATTCTGTCATGAAGATGGAGTCCTTGCAAATTGGCTGTGTACACTTACAAAAAGCAATGCGAGAAAGCTCTTTCCTCTTGCTGATGACAATGAGCAGATGGACATCGGCAAGCCAGAAAATGACCTCACCAATCACTGGACACTTCTAGAAACTTGGTCATAAACTTGGCTTCGGCACTGTGGTGATTTAGCCACTCTATTAGCGATATTTTATTATAGCAGTACTAATTGACTAAAGCAGCTCTTTTTAAATGAGGAATAAATAACATTTTATATCTAGCTCACTTTTCACTGTATATCACTTACTGGCCTTATGACCTTGGCCAAGCTTTTTAATTTTTCTCTATCTCAGTGTCCTAATTTGTGAGATGAAGACATGAATAGTTAGATCTCATTAAGATGAAATGAACTAATAAAACTAAAAGATATGATGTCTAGAAAATATTTACCTAGTGACCTAACATGCAGTGGTTTCTCAGTAGTAAATGTGTTATGAATAATATTCAGAATTATACATATTATCTAAATTTCAAACATCATTAGACCCTATCTTTATGTGAAGTGCATCAAAGTGTGACAGGTAAAACACAGATTTACAAACACTTGCTGGCATCAAACATCTTGTTTCTTCTTTAGGTGACCAGTTATGCTCCAAGGAACATAAATAGAAAACTACTGTCCTATTAACAAGCTACTTTTTTTTTTTTCCTGCAAGGTGGTAGAATATTAAGCAAAAGCCATATCAGTGACTCAGATCTGTCTATATAATTCAGACCAGCATTGCTGGTTTGCTATTTTATTTAATCTCATTCCTCCCTGTTCTAAAGACCCTGGTACTCTACTCCCTCCGAAAATTATATGCCAGAGTTGAATGAGTCTACCAAAATGACTCCCAGCTTTTAAAGTAACAAGTTGTAATATCTTCAGACTCAGATGCCTGGTGTAGCTCTGAGTTATCTGAATGTTTGCTGAGAGCTCTTTAAATTGGCCTCCAGTATTTCCTCTGGGCTCTAAGGCTTGCCTGAGATACACACCCTAATGATACAGCCTAGAGCAGTGCAGACTGTTTTCCATTAAATGCACCATATCGAATGATAAAGTGTCTTAGGTGAATTCTTATTAGGTTTTAACTTTGGTTGTCTTTTCTCCTAAAGAAACGGAGACAAAATTTCAGAAGACTGTTTCTGCATGAGCCTTGACCCACCCCGTGGTATTTCTGGTCCAGTGAGAGATGAGTAGCCTACCCGAGTGATTAAGTTACTAATTTGCCAAGTCATGTGCCTTTTATTTTTTTCCCTGTGCTTTTTTTCTCTCTTCCATTCCCTAGGCCTCTCTTAGGAATGGCTTCATTAACGCTGAATTGGTTTTCTTTATGGAGGCTGGAGCTCCCAGAAGCTTTTTAAAAATATTTTACAAGCTGCGCAGCCCTCTGCTAATTGATGCTTTGCCCTTTTCTTAAGCAGGTTTAAATATGTTCATCAAGCAAAAGCTAAAATATCTCGAATCAAATCTTGAATAATTAATTATATAGGAGTACCAACTTAACACTTGGTTATTATATACAGTGTCCAAAATTTAATATCAAAACTACAGTTTATGCAATACAAAATGTAATTCTTGTAAAGCATACTTAGACTAAGTATTATTTCCTCAAATGCCTTCAATAATTGATTAATTAAATGCCTGTTGAGGAATTGCATGTTGATTCTGAAATGTTCTGGATTAGTTAAGAGTATAACAGGCCCTAGACTCTGCCTTTAAGAGTCTGAGATTCCCATTGTGAAGATCAAACTAATGCTTATTAAACTATAATAATTGAGATGGTCTGAAATGCATATTAAATTTTATTTCCTATGATATAATAAAAGAGTGTAGAGGATATATAGATAAGAAATAAATATATTCAAGGTATGTTTCTTGGGTTAGGAGAAGGTGGAAGTTTATCAGACAACATGTGGAAGTCAAAGCGAAGAATCTAATGTAGAAGGGAAGGTCCTGAACTGAGAAGGACCAAACAGACACAGAGTGGACACTGAAGAGATAAAGATGATTGGACGTGTGCTTGGAGCTCTGGCTAGCAGTCTAGTTCTGCAGACTGAGCAGATAGCAGAGACTATTTCTACAGTTCCACCACTTTTCAGATTCCTAGACTCCTCTCTGGACCACTGGATGCTGTGTTTTCCTGCACACAAAACGATAACCTGGTTAAATGACTTAGCTATGAAATTCACCAGATAATTTTAAGGTCAAGGCACAAAGGGCCATAACACCACCCTCTGTAGGCTTGTGGACCCTGTGTGGGACTGAAAGGAGGCACTGTGTGATGGGGAAAATATTAAATGCTTTGCTATTTGGTGTTTTTAAAATTTTTGTTTATGAATTATTTTTGGAAAAATGTGAAAAAAGTCTTTTTAAATCAAATCATAATTTGATTATTTTATTTTTTAATCTTAAAAATTTTCTGCTGTGACACAGGAACGCATGAAAGAAATGGCTCAGCTTCTTCACACGAAACTCTTGGATTCATTTTCAGTCACCAGTTTTTCTAAAAGCATCTAATATTTTATAATCCCACTCACTTCCAACCATTTTCACGGATGTAACTGACCATTCAACAGTAATTGCCAGCATGAAAGAAACTCTTTAAATTTCAAATTTCCTATCAGGTAGGACTTGTATGTTATACTGAATTGCATGGCTAATCCAGAGGTACTTCAGCATCAAACCCAGTGCTGACATTACAGGTCAGTAAGCTTGCACTGATGGAGAAGGGAAATTCTATAGGTAGTAAGTGGCTTTTAAATGTAAGCCAAAGATACAATCTACTTGTCCAAAATTGTAGCATATTTAGGTTCCACTTTGCAAGCTAGCATTAATATATAAAGCGTTGTGTTCTATGATACTGCCTAATTTGTTTTCCTTTGATATACATCTGTTGTTTCACATATAGTGGCAGGGCTACAGAATCAGTTTATTAGTGCCATGACAATCCATTCAGGTTGCCATAACAAAATATCACAGATTGGGTTATTTATTTATTTATTTATTTATTGGCACCAAGGTCTCCATATGTAGTAAGGCTCGCCTTGAACTCACTACGTAATCCAAGGTGATCTCAAAACTCAAAGCGATCTTCCTGCCTAAGCCTCCAGAGTGCTGGAATTACGGGCCCGTGCCACCATGCCCTGCCTGAGTAATTTGCAATTAACAGAAATTTATTTCTTAAAGTTCTGGAGATGAAGCCAGGGGGAACGAAACAGCAGAATAGGTGTTTGAGCAAGATTAATTATTTGCATCCAAGGTGTTACTTTTTTCAACCCAGCAGCATTTCATCTTGAAATTTTAAAAAATAAATACACAAAAGGCCTGGGGATATAGATCAGTGCAGAAGCCCTGGGTGCCATATTTAGTACCACACACCCGCAAACACAAAGGATGTTAGGTTTTTGTTGCATTCTCGGGGTGAAAGAAGGGGATGGAAGCTCCAAGCAACCTCCTTCAACTTCTTCTTATGGGCTCTAATCCGGCTCACAGTGTCTGTTACACTGTGGGCCTGCACACTCTAACGATCTCCTAAGGGCTCCCTGGCTTGGTACTACTGCTTTCTGGTGCTGGTGGTAAGGTTTCCATTCATGAGTTGAGGGAAGGCATCAGCGTACTGACCACAGCAGGGGCCTCCAAGCACACATTCCAAATACTAAATATGAAATTTCAGCGTACTAGGAATGGATTTGCTAGGGAATGCGTAGAAATTTCCTGACATGGAAAACATATGTAGATACTCATGATGACGTTATTATTAATGGATTTTTGAATAGTTACTTTTTAAGGAACATCTGGTTTTTGAAACCTAAAGTATAGTATATAATACATTAAATTTGGCTATAGGTATCTTTTTGTAATGTGATAAAATAATACATACAACATACACATCTTTTTGTCTTATGGTGAGCAAAATGAATAAAATTTGAATATTGAACAGACCAATTGAAAGTATAAAATGTTTATGAAGGTAATTTATTATTTATATTACCAATCTGTGAATGGTAGATTTTGGACTTGCATCTATATTTTACCAATTTAAATTTGTAAAATAATTTAAGTAAATGCATGTTTTGTGAGGCCTTAAAGAAAGGTTAGTAACAAACCTAAAGCAACAAGCATTATTATTTCTGTGAATTTGAAACCTTTAACTCAATTATGTCATAGCATTAGTATGTATTATTACTAATTTATAAATTTTCAAAAAGAATACATAAAGAAATGAGCCCAAACATTAACTCCACTTATGTCAAAATGAAATTATTGTATTTCATATTAAAAATCCTTTTTTATGAGACATTTTAAAATATAAAATTTAATGACAAATTATAATCACTTTATAGTTTTTTGTCTTATTCTTAAGGAAGAGAAGTAATGCTAAAACTCATGACATTCTATACTTAGGGAACTATATGACCTACTAATTTTCTCTTAAAATAAAATTCAAGGCATGGATCTTTTTATTCAAATCCGCAGGGTTTTGGACCTTAATCTCTGTCATAAAAATGTAGCTCATCTATTCAAACTAGCATGGAGATCATGCGTTCTCTGAAGCCACTTCATATTTGCTTATTTCACCCCTTGAGGTATTTTGTTCACATAAATTTACCAGATTTTATAATAAAGACTTGACTTTTATTAATATTTAAATTTTGAACTCTATCTTGTGAACAACTGGACAAATAAGAACCCATGTTGTATACAAGCAAATGTCCTTCAAATTATTTGACTGGTTTTCTCCATTGATAACACAAGACCTGAAGTAAGTACTAGAAAGAGGAAAACATTTCTTTACAAAGAGACAAAAAAGCATTTGATGGATTCTGGCAGCTACTCTTCAGTCATTCGATCAATTCACTAAATTAAAGTTTACATGGGAATCTTAATTTGATTCACTACAAAAGAGACCAGCGTGGACCAAGAAAAGGCTGGTATCATATAGTCCTGCAGTCATCCTCATTCTCAGCACAAGGGCAAATGTTGTCTTTAACAACATTTTTAATTATGTCTAACTACTTAAATTTGGAGCATTGAGTAGTAAATTGCTTACTTATGTATTTTACTTTTAAACATAGCTCTGAGTTCACACTGCTACTATTTGGAAAATAAATGTTTAAAAACACCAGAGAAATTCAATGAAATTTCTTTCAGTTATACTCCAGGTGAGTTACATCAGGAAGAAAATAGTAAATGTGCTTATTTTTAATATGCTCCTTACTACATTGCATGAGTTGATTGTTTTCTGATTTTTGTCCTATGTTTCCATTTTTTTAATTCTTTTGCATTCATGACCCCCCCACACACAAAAAATACTATCTTTTCAATCTAGAGTGTTTAAATATTCTAAAAACCAGTCCCAATGATCTTTATATCTTAGTATTTTGATACCTTAAGGCTATAGGGTCACAATAAAAACTAAAAGATAAAGGAAGTGTTTTTATTTGGGTGGCAAAACATGCTCATATATTATTCATTTCATCTTGCTAATGCCCCTCACTTATTTGCAAATATGTTTTTAAAGAATCTGTCTGAAAATTGTAACTCACGTTCTTGGACAGGAGGCATGATATGTAGAGGGTGACTTAACCAGGCCTTTAATTTAGCTTAAAGATTAATATTTATAACAAAATAGCTAGTGAATCTTTAAAACTTACATTTCCACCTAAAAAGTCTCTGGCCCTATAATTTTCTGCCAGAGATGTCTTTCAAGAATACTCTACAGCTGTGGCCTTATCTTTTCCTTTGAGGCATCATTGTCATCACATGTGACTACAGGTCTCACCAGGACCAGTGATTCTAGAGGTTCACTTCCTGTGAATCCACTGTCCATCTCCAGACAAGGAGAAAGACTCACAAGTAAACATAGAAAGCCAATTGGTTAATTTTAAATTCTGGCAAGAGCTACTTGGTAGTGGTCTCCATCAGTCATCTGTAACTGTACTGTTGACAATTGATGTCAAAAGCCTCATCTTGTGACCTCCACTTCTTAAATTCTAGTATATTTCCTCCCAATATTAAGCAGTCTGTGGATAGGGTTCCCAGAGGATCATCATCAGTATGTGCATAATTAGGCCAAGCAATTTATTAGGTGGGCTTACAGGTAAAGAAGCAGAAGAGTTCAGAATGGTCATCTGCCTCCCAGTTGCAGTCGAAGATTGAAGACGTGGAAGCCCACTGTAGTCACAGGTGCCAGTTGGTGTCAGAAACCCAAAGTTCTGCATCAGAAACCAAAGACCCTATGCTAGAAAGCTGATGAAACTGGAGGCCAACTGCCCATGGTGAAGACCAAAGCACTTCCAAAAAAGGGAGCACTTAATTCTTCTTTCCCTTTTTATTCCTTCCAAGCTACAAGACTATTGGTGGGAGCCACTTACATTCAGGGTGAGTCTTCTCCACTAATTGGCTGGCCTACATGTCAGTCATCTGCAGACACACCCAGTACTTCACTAACTGCTAAGAAGCTCTTAATCAAATCAAGTTGACAGATCACAAAAATCAATCACACAGTCTGATAAAACCTCCAAGCATTGGGGCAGGTAGTTAAGTTGTCACTCTTTTTTATTGTATATCAACACTCTTCTTCCTTTCCACACAACTGAGAGCTCTTGGACTTCCATTATATCCACATACATATATAACACCCACACATATAAAAGTATTCCCCCCGTACTTTTCTTCACTGAACTTACTTGTAATGTAAACTTAGCACAATGACATCTGCTTATGTTTCATAGATTTAAAAAAGCCAATTATGACCAGCACATAAAAGAAAGAGGTTAAGAATAGGAGTCTGAGATGGGTGCAAAAATGCAAGCAAATTCTTTCTTTCTTGAATTTGTGATCACAAGACTGCTTGTGATTTGCTGGCCATCTTTCGAAAAATTCACGGTGAGCCTAATCTATCGGTCTTTGCTGGCTATTTTAAAACTGTGTACTCTCACAGTGATGAAAATTCCCTGGCCTCCCTTATTCTATATTAATAACCAATCTTTAAAACAAGCAAATGGTGTTATCTCCATACCTCTTACTGGGGCAACCTGTGTGTATCTGTGGTCTTACACTAGTCTTGTATTCTTTTCTTTCTTTATTTCCATTCATGAACTATTTCTGCTCAGATCTAAGGTAAAACTTCCCCAGTGTACCGCAGATTCCATTTCTTCCCACCTGTTTAAAGTTGTTCCTGAAATAATCTCACTTCCCTGCACCTTTAAATTGTGATTGTATGCTAAATTTTTATTATTGAATATATCTGTGCTGTGATATTCATGTTTAAAACTTTATAGGTAATTTACCAAAATATTTGTTAAATGATGACATTAGGGATTTCCTTAAAATGTTTTAATAGTGAGGATGACCACATCTCCTTCCCCAAACTTTATTCATTTTGTCACCATGAACTCACTTGGAAAAGTTGATGTAGTTTTGTTTAAGCATCCAAGCTCCTAACATGATATTAAGCCCTAGTAAAGATGAATAGTATGAATTATTACTTAAATAATTCTCTGTTATTGAATGTAAGAACCTTGGCTTTCTTGCCCATTAAACACTGATTTATTTCTATTAACAAAGACAATTCTTGCTTTCTCCAGCTATTCAGAATAGTACAATACAAACCTAAGCTATCAAAATTATCCCAATAATCATTAGCAGCTGTTATGGTTTAGATGTAAAATGTCCAATGAAGTCTTATGTGTTTGGAAGGTGTCTGGATCATGGGATGTGACCTCAAAAAAGTTCCATAGCTGAATGAACTGTTTGGAGGTACAGACTGGTGGGCTTCAGAAGGGCATATTCTTGTTCTTGGCTCCTCCCTTCTCTTCCTACTTCCTGGCTGACCTGGGAGAAGGTTGGTCCTACACACCTTCCCAGGGTGCCTTGAGGCCTCTGCCTCTGAAACAGCCAACTTTGCACTAAGCAGGCTGGAAACTGAGCGCCCCATAAAACTCTCTTCTTTTAACTTATGGGTGTTGGGCAGGCTCTGTGTACCAGAATGGGAAAGTGCCTAGGGCAGAGATATCTATTTTTCTATGAATTTGAAAAATGTTATCACAAAGTGCAAAGGTTTCTTCCTGTTAATCTGTAAGTTTAGAGAAAACAAATCTAATAAAATCAGTATATTTTTGTTTCTTACAATTTATAACAATGCTAGTGGCTTAAAAAAATTTTTTTTTCACAAAATCTTAGGAAAAATGTTTTGGAACAAAGCTTGAGTTCACATTATAGAACTTACCACATAATATATCTTTTCCCTGGCGAATTGTCATGCCAGTTTCTAAGTTTAGATCCACTCCCAGAATTTTATCCTTAGAGCTTTAAATGCTATGAAATGTCTTCAAAAGTCTCTTCAGTGGGAAAATTTTGCTGCCTTAACAATCTATGAGATATGTTCATCCATTGTGTCACAACCACTTTCCTCCTTTAGGCTGTAACATCCACCTTCACTAAATTCCTCTGGGGAAGACTAGATTCTTTGAGTGTTGGTAGTGTCAAAACATCCCATCATTCAATATTTCCATTATAACTTTTATGTTCTACTCACATTTCTTCCCCTCCATTAGTATTTTTTTAAATGAACTTTACTTATTGTTGCCTCAATACCTATTTGCCTCTATATTTTTATATTATGTTCTATGGATTCATCACTGGGAGACAAAGACACATTGTGGCCTGAGCATTACTACGATTACATGAACTGAATAATCAATGCAGAGGACCTAATCCCTGCCAGACTTTAAAAGAAGGGACATAATTTGTCGCTGGCCATGCTAGCCATTTGCTATATGCACTATGATTTGTAGAGAGAAGATCTAGCAGTGAAATTTATCTCTGTGCAATTACTTGCAATCATTATAGCCCATGAGTTGAAATTTAAGCAGTATTACTGGGGAACTAGTATTATTTAAACTGCAATAACATACAAAGGAAAGGTTGCCGTATTTTCTTATACTTTAGAATGTGTTTTGTTTAGGGGCAATATTGAATATGTTGCTGTCACTTTCTTTTATGATAAACCTTAGGCATACTTTACTCCTCAAAAATCTCAAAGTTTTAAGGGACAATGGTACTTTTATAGTGAAAGTATCTTAATTTCTCTTTGGATTGCAAAAGCATGTTTTCCTATCATGGTAAACATGTCTCTCCTACTAGTAAAGTAAAATATGCTGTGCAGTCCCATGCTTGTTTTACTACCCTTATACCCACGGCTTTGCAAAAATCAATAAATAGCCCATAGGGTGGTTGAGACATATGACTAGGAAATGAATATTTTAACCACTTAACAGTTTACTGGAGTATCACAGGGCAGCAGGTTTGTCTATGTATTTTCTCGAGCATCACTTGGGCAGGTGTCATTTCAATCAGTCAATTCTCGTGTTGAATAAACTTGTTAAAATTATCATCTTTATATTTCCTTCTATGTTATCAGATAACAACTGAAAAAATATGCAAAGTTTGGTTAAAGAATTGGACCTGCACGTGGTTAAAAGAGAGTTTAAACTTCAGGCTTAGAATGAGTCATAACAGTAATGACAATACAGTTTACTCTTACAAAGCTGCATTGTTCTAAATGGGGTTCTGATAGAAAAGTGTGAGTTTCTCAGTGCACACAGAGGTCTCATTGTCCTCATAGAAATATTGAAGTAATCATTTTTAGTTCCAAAATCTGCAGAAGGCATTCAGAATATACAGTATGACTGACAAAATCAGTATTTAAAATATTAAGTTATTCACATTTTATAGTAAATAAGTTTTCTTCTATTTATTGTTATTTCAGAATTCATTATTAGATGTCTTTGTTACTTTTCCTCTTTATGTTTAGTATGAGAGTTTATGTAGTTCTTGCTTAGAAATAGTTGCAAGAAGAAACACTAATTCTCCTTGGCTTATGTAAAATTCTGCTCTGTATCTATAAAATGTTTTATATTAGGTGTCATCTTACACAAATATGCCCTGTTTTCATTCTGAAGCTTAGAATAGATTTCAAGAGTTTTTCATAAGCTATTTACCTATATTATCAGTGTCCTTTTTCTAAGCATTTATCATAAATTTTATGTCTGACTTTCAGAAATGCTTTTATTTTTTGTTGTTATAGTCTCTGACACAAATACATGTTTTTTGACAACCTTTTTCTAAATGTGAACACATACCTAACAGCTGATTTTGAATGATAAGGTTGCGTTTCCTTGGGAAGATGAGGAGAAATAGAAAAAGAAGTGATAAGACAAAAAATAACAAAGAAGAGGACTTTAGTATGTTCCGTCTCAAATTATTCATTTTTTTATTTTAGAAATAAGAAAACCAAATTAAGACTACAAATGAAAAGTAATTAGACCCTTTCCTTTATTGTCCACTGAATTTTGGTTGTAATGTAGCCTATAAGATATTTGAAAAGGAACTGATAGTGAACTGTAACAAGAACTAAGAAAACAGAACTATTTTTTCTTATAACTAGTGTTACACTGTGAAATAAAAGAACACAAAGTGAGTCTTTCTAAAACACAGTGTTGATTGAATTCTCCATATCACAGGAAAAGTAGTATGAAATTTGAGTCTTTTCTCACAAAATCCACAAAAATTTTGCAGTGTGAAACACTTAGCACAGCATACTTTACACACAAAAATAAGAAAAACACCTCTTTGAGATATAGATGTAGTTTTTACTCAGGACATGGAAAGGTATAATTTAAAAATAGAGAAGTTTATCTGAAGATATTGACTTGATAAACTGCCGTTCAACAGACTTGGACAAGGTATTGCTAACAAATAAATGAGATGTTATCCACTCTATGAAGATATTTCTTATATGTAATAAGTGACTGAACGTTTAAAGGGAAGAAGAGGTGCAAACAGAGAAGGTACTCGCCTAAGGCCAATGACCACATGAAACATGAGTCAGTCTCATTGGTCACCAAGTTGCAATAAGATGTGTGTCTTAGTTACTTCCATCATTTCTGAGACAAAGTGCCCAACACACAAACTTAAAGAAGAGGAGATCTGTTTTGGCTCATGTTTTAGTCCATTGCCAGCCAGTTCCGAAGAAATGGCAGCTTGGTGAAGAGCGTGGTGGAAGAAACCTGCTCATCTGATAGTGGCTGGGAAGCAGAGAAACCACAGGGAGGAACTGGAAAGGGAGCTATACCCTTCAAGGTTACTTACCTAGTGACGTGCCTCTTCCAACATGACCCTAGTGAATATCAAGGCACCTGTGTCAAGCAATAATTTAGTGACTTTCCAAACACAGGAGAGTTTGGGTGCCCTTGGAGACCTAAACGATCATGTTCCTTCCTTGGCTCCCCAAAGTCTCATGAACCTCTCCTTATGAAAAATGCATTTAGCCCATCTCTAAGCATTGTCAAAGGTTTTAACAGTTCTGGCATTGCTGAAGTCTAAGTCCCAAGTCTCCTGAGAGACCCAAAGCAGACTCTTACTCATGAGCTCTTGTAGAAATCAAATGAAAAGTAAACACATCCAATGTACAATGGTACAGGATAAACATTGCCACTCCAAAAGAAAGGATAGGGTAATAGACAGCAAGGCAGTCAAAACAATACTAAATGCCAATGCAGAAAAATTAAATAATATAGCTCAATGTGAGATCCCAGGACAAGCTGTGAGATGCAAAATCCAAATGTTATACATAGCTCTGCACCTACACCATTGTCCATAGTTTCAGCCTTCAGAACCTCTGTCCTGGAATAGTTTTGCTTACTCGTTGAAGCTTTCCACAACCTTTCCATATTCTTGGTCACTCCCATTTCCTGGGTCACCAACACATACTTGGTTTCACTCCCATAGCTTCACCCAGTACCCCTTTAGGGGTCCACTGCCTTATCTCACATGTCTTCTTCTGAAATCTGGACAGAAACCTGGGTGATCACACAAGTCTCAAATTCTGCAAGTCTGTAAATTCTGTGCTACAAGAATTATGCCCAAGTCTATGCCGGTTCAAACAGTGGCCCCTTTGTATCTTGGCTATAGAGGTCTTTGGATAGATGAGTACTGCAAAGGAAATCCCAGGGAACAAAGTCAGTAGGCAAGCCATTCAACAATGCTGTGCCAGGGACTTTCTTCTCAAAGGAATTCTGTCACTTTCATAATTTTGAGCCTGTAAAACCATGGTGTGTTCTGGTTCCTCTCATGTCCTCAAGCCACTTTTCTATTATCCTGTTTTAAATTTTTTTGGCTTCCACAAATATTTTCAGCAAGCTCTCCCCTTATTCCAACTTTCTTGATGATTCTTTTCTGAGGAAAATGAAAACTTTTCAAATGAGATTTTTGCTCCTGACTTTCAGGGCAAACTTGACTAAAAGCAGAGAGTAGTATCAAAGCTAGTGACACTTAGGCTGCTTCAAACTTCAATGCCAGACTGATTAACCTCAGTCTCCTGCAAAATCTCAGGGTATGAGCTACAGGTACCTCAGTTTCCTGACAGTGCTTAAAACACTTGTCTTAGAGTCCAACTGGCAGTGGAATCCTTCCTCCCAAAGGAAATCTACTGAGCATAGCTTTTAATATCTATATCTTCTCTTCGTTCAATATTCTGGTCTTCTGAGCTTTAACCAGACTTTCCAATCAATTTCACTTCATAGGATTCTAGAGCCTCATCTCCAACAAGAATCTCTGAAACTTTCCAAATTCTTCCCCTGGACCAGTTCCAAAGTCATCTAAACAACATCTAAACCACAAGTACAGTGATAGTAATTCCAGTACCAGCCTCTCTTTTAGTCGCTTTCTCATCACTATGACAAAATACCAAACATCCAAAACTTAAAGGAGGAAAGGTTTGTTTTGGCTCCCTTTTTGGTCCAGCTGGTCTGAAAGAAGAAACAGCGTGGCAGTGTGAATGGTGGATAAGAAGCTGCTTGGTAATGGGAAACAGAGAAAAGGAAAGGAGGAGCTGGGAACACGCAGTGTGCCCCCTGTGGCCCACCTATTCTACCAGACTCTACCTATCATCAAGCCCGTCATAGCACCCCTTAATCCACCCCTGCCTTCCAAAGGCAAGAAACACTGGGGAGGCATTTTAGGAGTAAGCAATAGCAAGATGCCACTGTACACCTACTAAAAGAGTTAAAAAAACTGACATTTCCGAGAACCAGGCCTAATGTACAGCACCTGAGGTTCTGTTAGTAGTAATCTATAGTAGTACAGGAAAAACTATTGATATCATTAGTAATTAGAGAAGAAACAAGGAAAACTAGAATAATAGTTTAAATCACGATTAATTAGAAAGGTTGATAGGCATAAGTGTTGGTGAAGAATTAAATGAATGAAACTTTTAGATATTGATGGGTAGAATGCAAAGCAGTAGATTCACATTTGAAAACTATATGATAGCTTCTTTAAAATTAAATATGCATTAGTAGACAATCTGAAAGGTTTACATTTCAGTACTGACCTGAGAGAAACGAATGCTTATGTGCTGTGAAGACTTAAGTAAATGTTTGTAGTGGCTCTATTCATAGGGGTCTCAAACTAGAAATAACCCAGATATTCACCAATATTGTGATATAGGTATATATCAAAATACAGAATTTTCTCACAGCATAAACTGGTACTTGGGTCTATTTTAAAACCATGCTAATTTAAAAGAGTTTAGAGTTGCTATTTACTCTATGATTATTTTTTATTTTTACGGTATTTTTTGAAGAACAAACTTATGACAAAAAGACAGAACAAACATACCACACACAAGGAATAATTGCTTTTCCTCAAATCCCTGTAGCAGTTGTTAATAGACATACTGGTCTTCCAATTGAAAGAAAAATAATTCTGGAAATTAGGAAAAATGATTAATTTATTTCCTAGAAGCTCAAAACAATGGATAAAAATATTTCTATTAGTGCTCAGTATATGAACACAGTAGCAAAATTCTTAGATTATGACTTTCAGTTTAAGAAACAATTTGCTATCTTATATCTAACTGAGTTGTTCTTCATATCAAATAGCTACAAAAAATGCAACACAAACAAGGAACAGTGTTTACCCACAGATCCTGTTAGGTAATAACTAGAAGGTCCCATTCTACCACTGAACTAAAGACTGAGGAAATGCAGTAGCAGAAGGAATAACTTGAGTGTGGAACATAGGAGGTGACAAAGCCAGTGTAGCAATAGATGCTGAAAACTGTGAAAATGAAGTAGGAGGAGAAGAAAAGATGTCATGAGACATTTGTGAATATACATGTGCTGCGTGAGACATTTTCTGTGAGTGATTCCTGTTAAGTTCAGGGAGTTGAGAAAGGTGAAACAAGAAATAACGGAAGAGATTTTCAAAGTGTACCCTAGAAGTTCCCAAAGGATGCCATGGCTAAAAATCTACGAAATTTTTCTTTCTGTTTGTATTTTTGAGGGAATTTTGAGAAACAATTTAAAAACAAAAGACAATTTGTTACCTTAGCAAACTATGAATTTCTGAAGCTCAAACATGCTTCATTCAAACTCATTTATATTTTGTTTTTTATTTTCTAATGTACAATAATAATGAATTCAAGGCAGATGCAGTGGGGGAAGCTGCACTCAGGAGGCTGAGGCAGGAGGGTCACCATGAGTTTGAAACGAGTCTGGGCTACATAAACAAGTTCAAGGTTAGGATGCACTACACAGTGGGACCTTGTCTCAAAGACAAACAAACAAACAAATGAATGAATGCATTTGATATATTGCATAGCAGCTGACAATTTTAGAATATAATAAATTGACAAATTACCAAACACCCAAAATTTAAAAGATGAAAAGCAATTCTTGTGGCTTTGGTTTTTGTATTTTTAAAAAGAAAAAATTAAATCAGTTTTTCTAAGATGAAAGCAATTTGGGAAAAAACATATTTCTGCCTATGTCTATGTCCACTTATAGTAATCTGATAATACTAAGTTTCATACATATCTAATTCACAAAATCAATCAAACTTGCAAATTTAATACATAGATTATTTTGAAACAAAATTTAAATTGAGACATTTTTGCTAGCTAAATTATCTTGGCATGATTCCATTTGGGTAGTGTGTACATTCAATAAGCTTGAGAATTACATGATAGTATTATTTTGTTTGATGTGAATCTGTAATTTTGTGAAGTCAATATTAGCTTCAGTTCTAATGAAAGACCATTGTTTTCATTTCCATGTTAGGACAGGCAAAAGTCAATGCAGTCAGATGTGCTTCTGAAAAGTATGTTAATTAAGTGCTGTCATATTAACCACTTACCAATGGTGCAATCTAACTTCCAAACTTTACTCTGAAGTAAAAAAAACACTAAAATTATCTGAAGCTTTCATCTAGAGCTGCAGAATGTGCTTAATTTTTCTCATGATTCATCAAAATACAATGATATTTAACAGATTATTGCTGTATACAGTTTTTTTTTAAAAGATGGAGAACCTTGGTTGTGTATCCTGTATTGAATGATAGTGAGAAATATATATCGAGTTTGATACTAAATTGATAACTTATAATTCTTTTTTTATATAATTTAAGTACTACTCAAAAATGTCCTAGGTACAATCAAAACAATCTGGCTACATTTACACTCTATTTTTAAAATATTTAATTATATCTCTTTATTTTCTGTTGTACCTTTCAATACAATTATTTTCAGAAAAGCATGACACATTATGCAGAATTTTGACTCTTTGGTATCGTTATTGTGGGACTTCTGAAAATACGACCTTTGAAGTGGCCTTATATTTTCACACAGTGATTAATTGATTTGTGACTTCTCATCTGCAAAATGCAGGATTATTGCACTTAAGTTTCACTTAAATGCACACACTTAAATGTGGAAACATTCACAGAGATATATCATGCTATTTTAGACAAGGTGTATGTAATGATGAATGTGTAAACAATCAAAATACATGATGGGAAACTTTTCTTTAAGGAGAAAAAATACTGTAAATATATAAATTGGGACTTAATAATTTCATCATTCAAAAGAGATTAAGCTAAATAAATTCATACGTCATCTTCCTATACATAGTTGAATCGAAGCTGCTAAACATTTAAGAGTAAAAAGCAATTATCTTTGCCTTTGCACAGAGTTAGAAAAAGAATATTTCAGGTTTGGTTCCATATATGCCTAAAGAAGTATTAAAGAATCAGTCATGGTTTAACAGTTTTAAGCAATTTGTTAATATATGTGATTTTTGCTTTGTAAAGCTGCAGCTCACAAAGCTGAAGATTAATGGCTTGGAGTGAAATGTTCATTAGTGTAGTGTTCACTTGTAGAGGTTGAAGTATTTCTTCATGAAGAGGAACAAAATGATAGAAGCAAAGAAAATTGAGAATGCACTTGGGGAAAAAAAGGGAAAAAAATTATGATCAATTATGCCTCCAACTTTAAGTCTTGGCAAATGTTCAAATTAACTTTTCTTCTCACTACAATTTGAGAATATTTAGAACCGGTGGTGATAATCCAAGGGAAGTCTCCTTTCTTTCTTTTTCCAATTTTTCAAGGATGATGTGATATTAGAACTGCAATTCTCAGGTTCAAAAGAAATTTTGGCTTTCTAGGAAGCTTCTGAGTGGTAGTTGTAGAAGAATTAGGATACAAGGCTAAACAGTGGAAGTCAAAAGAATGACTTTGATATTTTTTTCTACCTTTCCTATTAAAGCAAGAGAAGAGCTCATAGGTGGAAAAAAAAAAAAAGAAGGTCATCAAACAGGAGGTATTGGACTGCCTCTAACTAATATGCAAATGCTTAAAATCATTCTTTTTATAGCACTTGGGTCAATTACTAAATCTGACATAAAAGGTCTAAGTTTCACGAAAACTAATCTTAGGATTCAGTGTGCAGCATTTTGGAACCGAAAGAGTAGCCAGGACTCAGCGTGGAGCGTGATGGTGCATAAGTAAGAAAATTGAATTACTCTCCTGCACTGTGGATTTACAGTCTGTGAGGAAATGACTTTCAACATGGAAATTATGAAAGTGAAGTGTTGTTCACTGATAGGAATAGCAAAATTGGAAGAAAAAAATAAAAAAAATGTCTTCCAGGACAGCAGCTTTTGATGATAGAAAAGTATATTTTGCAGGACCAGCTTTCTATTTTTTCATTTGAAGGTGAGATTAAGACATTCAAATTTGGAAATTATTTATTTGTAAGAAAGAAATTTTTTAACCTGATGACACACAATCTTCCATTAATCCCTCAATGGTTAATAACCAAGAAGTTAGGTATTCAGGGGAGTCCATAAAATGCACTAAAAGAAAGATGATTTCAAGACAAGTAGAAATCAAGTGTGGCCAAGCTGCTGGAGGAGAATTGTGAGGGAGGAGCCATGACGGGCTCTCCAAGTCCCAGAGAATGAAAACGTGAGGTGTATCCTGTTGAGAGAATTCAGAATAATTCATTTTTAACCACATTTTATGAATTACATTGAAGTTGAATAAATATAAATAAGAATTTTATAAATATAAACTATATAAATATATATTTTATATATTTATATATAATATATACATTATATATTATATATACATTATATATAATGTATATATATTATATATAATATATACATTATATATTATATATACATTATATATAATGTATATATATTATATATTATATATACATTATATATATATAAAATATTGTGAACTACCTCTGAAATTAGAGCCCTAACCAAGAATGCGAGTAACACCATTAGTGCTTCCTTCTCATGTCTACCACGTGGTCCTCTTCCCTGCCTCTCTTCCTCCTTCCTCCTTGTTTAACACTGAGGTAAAATTTGCACTCAATGTTCCTTAAGTAATGCCTTTAGGTACTGTTTTGCATTTGCTTGTCTATAATTCTAACACCTTCAAAGCTGTATTTATTCCAGAGTTGATGTTTTTCAATACTATTGGAACTGGAATTTTTTCTTTCTTTCCTTTTGACATTTTTCAGTACAGCTAGAAAGAAGCATCACATTTTTGCTTTTATTATTTTTATTTTGCAACTGATGTATTTTAAGTATGCATAGTATGAGGTGAAATGTACTTCAATCTTACATTATGTAATGACCAGATTAGAATATTAGCAATGCTATCATTGTCAATTTTTATCACTTTTTATGGTGAGATTACTCATAATCTTTAGGGATGAACAAAAGTGGATTTCATAGAAGTTGAGAGTAAAACTGGTTATCAGAGGCTAGGGAGAATAAGGAAGACAAAGATAAATTGTTCATTAGGTACAGTGCAAAAAATTTGTGGGTTGTCATTTCACTCGGTTGATGATTTCTTTTGAGGTGCAAAAGCTTTTTAATAAGATGATATCCCCGTTGTTCATTCTTTGAATTATTTCTCATAAAGTTTGGGTTCATTCTTTGAATTATTTCTCATAAAGTTTGGGTTTTGTTCCAGAACTTTCTATCTCATATCTTCAAGATTTCTACCTATCTTGTCTTCCAGTAGATTTAGTGTTTCTGTTATTTATTTATGTATTTATTTATTTATTTATTTATTGGAACTGTGCTTGCCAGGCAGGTGCTTGTGCCACTGAGCTATTTGCCCAACCTGATGTTTGCTTTAATATTTAAATCTTTGATCCATTTTACTTTAGTGCATGATGATAGCCATCAGTCTGGTTTTACTTTTCCACATGTGAAATGCCAATTTTTCCAGCAGTATTTATTAAAGAGGCTGTCTTTCTTTAAGTGAACATGTTTGACCCCTTTTTGAAAGATGAGATGGCTAAATGTCTTTTTAGTTGTGTCTGCATCTTGCAATCTGTTCCACTGACCTTCAAGTCTTTCTTTTTTTTTTTTTGCCAATACCATGCTGATTTTATCACAGAAGCTTTGTACTGTAATTCCAAGTCAGGGATTGTGATGCACTTTCCACTGCCTTTGTTACCCAGGATTGCCTTTGAAATTCCAGGTTTCTTCTATTTGCAAATCAATTTCAGGAATGTTTCTCTAGATCTGTGAGGTATGCTAATGGTATTTTGATTGAGATCTGTATAACACTTTGGAATTATGGCCATTTTCACAGTATTGGTTCTTCCTATTCATAAGCAAGAGTTGCCTTTCCATTGTCTGATATCCTATTTAATCTCCTTTTCCAGAATATTGTAGATTTCAATGTATAGATCATGATTACATCCTTTTTGAGATTGATTCCTGAGTACTTCATATCTTTGGATGCTTTGTGAAAGGTGTTTTTCTCTAATTTCTTGCTCAGTGAGTTTATTGTTTGTATACAGGAATGCTATTAATGTTTGAGTGTTGACTATGTTTTGAGCTGCTTGATTTGCTTATTAAGTTTAGTAGTCCTTTTGTGGAGTTTTGCAAGTCTTCTAGGTGGGGTATCATGTCATCTGTGAATAATGATAATTTCATTTCTTCCATTCCTATCCTTATCCCTTTTATTTCTCTCTCTTGTCTACTTGTCCTGGATAACATTTTCAGAACTTTATTGAGTAGAGGTGATAATGGTAGACATCCTTGTCCTGATTTTAGAGTGAAAGCTTTCTGTTTTTGTACATTTAGTACAGTGTTGGCCATTGGCTGGTCATATATTGCTTGTATTAGATTAAGGTACTGATCTTCTATTTCAAATTTTCCTAGGGTTTTCTTTTATCATGAATTAGAATTGGACTTTATCAAAAGCTTTTCTGCATCTATTGAGATGATCACCAGATTTTTGTCATTGACACTGTTGATACGATGCATTATATTTATTGATTTGCATATTTTGAACCATCCTTGCATTCCTGGGATGAATCTCACTTGGACATGGTGTATAGCATTCTTGATGATTTGCTGGATTTGTTTGCTATTATTTTATTCAGGATTTTTTCATCCATGTTCATTAGGGAGACTGACCAATAGTTCTCTGTTTTGGTTATGAGCTTTCTCTGGATTAGTTATTAGAGTAATATTGTCCTTCAGGAATGAGTTAGGAAGAATTTCTTCCTTTTCAATTTCATTGAAGGGTTTAAGGAGTATTGTTGTTAAATATTTTCTAAATTTCTTGAAGAATTTAGCAGTGAATCCATCAGGACCCACGTTTTTCTTTGTTGGTAAGTTTTTAATTACATATTCAATTTCTTTAACTGATATTGGGTTATTCAATATTTTATATCTTCTTGATTCAGCTTTGTTAATTCCTGCATTTCTGGGAATCTTTCAAATTATTCTGTGTTTTCTATCCTATGTTAATGAAGATTTTCAAAGTAAGGATGAATATTCTTCAGAATTTCTGATCCCTCTTGTGTAGTTCTTATAGGAGTTTGCCTTTTAGTTTTCTTCTAAGGCAGTTTAAAATTTTTTCTTGATCTTTATTTTTAAAATATGTTATTGTGTTGTTTATTGGATTAATCTTGCTTAGGTTTCAACAGAACTTCTTGAATACATGAGTTTTAGTCTTTCATACCCATAGAAGTTTCTATGTAGTATCCTCTATTTCATGTCTTGGGTTATAAGAACTGAATTATTTATTGTTTTTGTTCTTTATAGAAAAACTCTATTCT
>PVJX010008688.1:0-64574 GCA_004027295.1 Dolichotis patagonum
TTATTTGATTCAGAAAGCCCTGTAATTCTTTCACTCTATGCATGGCTTTATACTATTGTGTTATGTTTGATATTATTGTATTTGAAACTATGCTCAACTATAGCAGAGTAAGTGATATGGTGTTAGCTACTGTTGATGTCCAGTTGTCTTAATGTAAAGTACTGTGTTGCCTATGTTTTCCTGTTCTGATCTGCTCTGTACTGCCCTCTTTTGTTTTATTCTCTTTCAAATAAAAATTTTAAAAAAAGAAATAAGAAGTATGCAGATTCTGATTATGATGTGAACATAGAATCAATAAAATTTGCTGACAGATGGCTTTTGAGTATGAAACCAAGAATAACCTAGAGTTCTTTGCATTGTATTTTATCATCACATTTGTTTGTGTGTGTATTTAAGTTTACTGGTACATTTTATATACATAATGATCATATTTATCATAAGGAATTAGGATTGTTACATGACATATTTTGATTTCTCTATTTTTCCCAGTCCTTTCTCCTCCCTTCAACCCATCTTCTCCCACCTATTTACAAAGCTTTGTTTCCATTTTATCCTTTTCTTAAATATTTTTTTCTTTTCCTTTCCTTCCTTTCCCCTGTACCCTACCCTAGTTCTTCTTTCTTTCTGAACAATTTATTCCCATTTCACAATATCTATTGTACATTTTGGTCTTTATTTACTCTTTCAATTTCTCACACCAGAGAGATAATTTAATGTTTACACAAGTAAGTCCAATATTTGACAAATAAGTTTAGTGATTTGCTTTCATGCTATTGTGTCTATAGAATGGGTGAGGGGTGTGTATTTAATACTTTTTCTCCCACTCCTTTCCCAGAGGCACAATACATATCAGCTATTATGAATATATCTTAGGTATAGGAATTGAAGCCCATGGATCTCTATTTTTAAACTGTCTAGTGATGAAGTAGCTTTGGTGCAGATGAGGATCCAAATAAACATTTAGGTTTCTTAGTGTATCAGCCAACGAAATTTATATTAAAACTACCATCTAAAGGGCCCTCTCCTCACTACCATTCTCAAAATAGAAACCCAACCTGTCTTATCACTTAGAGCCCTGTAGGACAAATAGCTTAGCCCAGGCTCCAGATTACTGAGTTGTGGAAGTAATAAGTAGGGAACCAGTCCAACAGCTGGTAGGTTCTCAATTTGGTTGGTGTGTACCTGACTCAACTTGCCTCTGACTTCATACAAAGATCTAATTGGGTTAGGCTTTGCTTCAGCTGAACTCCAGTCACAGGCAAATTGAGAAGCCTGCAGGAGAAACAAGCAGCTAAATTTAGTAAATCAAGTTACATTTAGGTAGAAGACAGCTTAAAGGTCTTAGGACATACATGTACATGAGGTCCCTCATTCAGCAAATGCCTTCCCACCATTTAGGCCAATATGAGCCACTAAGCATTACTTGTCTGTCAGTCTCCAACAGGATAGCAGAGAAGGCAGTAAGAATAAGAGAGGTCCAAAACCTATAATCCATTTGAGCTTACTGAGGATCTGACTCCTCATAAAAGAGAAGGGGCAGAAAAAATTCCTATTTATAAACCCCCAA
Source organism: Dolichotis patagonum (assembly GCA_004027295.1). Taxonomy (NCBI): domain Eukaryota; kingdom Metazoa; phylum Chordata; class Mammalia; order Rodentia; family Caviidae; genus Dolichotis; species Dolichotis patagonum. The sequence continues at coordinate 1,568 of PVJX010008688.1, forward strand.
ATAATCCATGGTTTCAAGATCTGGTAAGAGTAAGCATTCCTGTTGAAAATGAGGTGACCAAGAGCCATAGACAACCAAGAGAGGGCTTCCAGAGTTTAGAGTACAACCAGGGAAAGTAAAATTATAGATAAGAGCATCAGGGTAGATACACACTATACCCTTTCCTGTCATGGGTCATTAGACTGAATGGAAGGGAATGAGGAAGAGAATCTATACATCCTAAATGCAGGGCCAATGATTGACCTGCTTCACCCAAAGTAAATGGTTCTTATCTGAGGATTATATGTCCATATGGAAATAATTGTCAATATTATCATGTTCATCATAAATACCATCATAATCATTTTTAATCAAAGAGCCAAATGAGCTACAACTATGATCCACGGCCAAGCAGGCTGAGCACAGGCCACTTTTGTATATTACTAGATGTCCAGAGATGCTGATTAATCCCAAGTACAATGCCTACCATATGATTTTAGCCCTCAGAACAAAACTGGTAACAATAACTTTAAAATTGACAACATCATCCACAAACCAAATAAAATATAGCATTTCAATCAACTATGTAAAGGAAACTAGAAACTTAAAAATTTTAGTAAAAAAATAGCAATTTAAACATTTATTGACAGACTGCTTTGTTGTAGGCACTTTATTTAAATTGTAGGTTTTATTACAACCCTATGAAAAAATCTCCCACATTCATGGAGCTGCTAAGTGACATAATTACTGTGTGGCCAAAGTAGGATACGATACCAGGACTGTCAGATTCCAAACTCCATGCTCCTAATCACTGGACCAGATTGTTCCCTACAGATTTTGTCTTAGGTTTTAGGGAGGAGCGAAGAATCCTAATCTTTTAAGAATCCTACCCTGTGTCTGTCCTGAATTATTCTGTGTGGATCAGCCTTACAAAACAAGTTGGAAAACAGCTCTGAAGAGAAGTATAGATTAATAGCTTCTCAAGTTGAAACAAAAGCCTCAAGCCCTATTCTCCATTTTGCTTGCCTACCAAGCCACTTCCATCCTGAAATGAAAGTGTTTGTAGCACATAATTTTTATATTCACCATGGGGAGTTGGTACACATTGAATATAATGCATCTTAATTCTTTTTCTTTAAACATTTTAAAAAGTTAAGTATTGGTCCCCTTTGGGCCTGAAGCCTCAGGCAGCAGATCCAATAGTCTTTCACTGGCAAAAATGGAGTATCGGTGAAGCAACTGGAATATGGTTAGTCTGAGACCACAGCTCTCTATAATAAACACATAAAATAATTACTCTACCTGTGTTTTGCAATTATCTTGCTAGGCTAGTGATCTAGTAACCCTTTTTGGAGAAACGAGTCTTAGAGAAGAAAATATACTGAAGAAAAAGTAAGACACTGTGGATGTATTTTTCTCTATAGGTTCCATGAGTTGTTTTACTTGCTTGCTTATGTATTTGTTTTCACAGTATTGGATATTTAAATGCAGGACTTCACACATGCTAGGCAAGAGATTTACCACTGAGATACACTTCCAGTCCTAGATCTTACTTTATTATCCTTGTTTTTTTTTTAGAATCCATATGCTCAGATGTCATGAAATTGAGCAGTCCTAGAAGACCTAAATCCTGAAGCTTAATTAGTGCCTGAAGCTTAATTAGACCAAGAATGAGTGCATGAGTGAAATGACTTTATGTATAATACATTTTAAAACATAAGAAATTTTTAAAGGGATAACCACAGAATTTATCCCAGGTAATGACAATAATCAATACTATTAATTGTCTTAATTCATGAATTAAAATTTAATCCTGTTGGTATAACTTAGGTCCTAGATGTACTTTTGCCTCATCCCACTCAAAAATGTCATTCTAGGCAGTTCAGGATATAATTTTTGTCAATCTTTTCATTATTTAGAAGGCATGAAAAACCATTCTTTTTGTGTATTGTGGGAAAAATCAGTCCCTAGCTTTATGGTAACTTAAGGACAAATGTTATTCATGTGCATATGTTTGTGTATAATGTATTCTGGGCATACCCAAAGGGCAAATTCTCTCAGTGCGCTTTCAAATAGGTGATTCTCACCGTCACTGAAGGAGAACAAGGATAATACTCAACTCCTAAGTAATCCCAAACCAATATAATTTTATTGAGGCTGCTGCACCAAGCACTGGACCTTCCATATTACAGATCTTCAAAAGTGTATAATGTGTGTGTGTGTGTGTGTGTGTGTGTGACAGAAACAGAGACAGATGTAAATCTTCAAAAGTTTTCCTGACGCCCAAACCGCCAAGTTTCAGTCCTGATCTAGATTCTTTATACAACTTCACACATTCTCACCACTGAAAGCACATTTCTACAAAGGGAAGTATCAATCATCGAAAATACTCAAGAAACACCTCTTGAAGTAAAATGAATTACCAAGAGCCCCTGAAACAAAGATATTAGTCTGACTGATTTAACTTCATATACAACAAAGGACTTCTATTGTAAAAATTTTACCAGTTATTATCCCTTTACTTACAAACTTGATTCTGAGTGACTATGTTTCAAATTTCACTTTCAAGATTAAAGGCCAGTATTTTCATTACCAAATTACATTCATAAGGCTACAAAGCTCAGAATGTTCCAACATTATGAGCATATAGTTAAAACATTTTAGGGAAATTAGCTTACATAGGTTCTAGATGGTTTAAGGAAAAAGTCAACCACATTACTTACTAGTCATATCTTGCAAATTGTCTAAAAACAAATTCTAGCTCGTCTAGTGAAGTCTAGAATTCCAGTGGTAATTCAAGTCCCTTCCCCTTCAATCAGGTTTAACAAGCCTATAAATTTCCAAATCCATCACCAGAAAACCTCTTGTCTACCACTTCATCACAGGTTATTGATGTCATGGATGCAAGGACCATCTGAGCTTCTGAGACCTACACTTGAGCTTTTGCCCTAAGTAGAGTTCAGCAAGCATTTGGAGGTTTCAGATGGAATATCTCAGTTAAACCAGGGCACAACAAGTCAGTGGAGTCCCAAGCTGCATTCTAAAAGCCTACGTGTGTCAGCAAGTATCCATTCTCTTTACAAGATCCTGTTGCTCTACCACATGGATCTCAAGATACCAACAATCATTTGGAAAAATAACAAAGGAATCTGGAGGGAGGACATTTTTGGCAGGTATAACTAGGGGTCCACCTTCCTCATCATATTTTCATAAACAGATTTGAAAGCATCTTTGAAGGTCAAATTCTAAAAAACAGATCTCTGATTTTACAAAGAAAGAGGGACAACAAGGAAGGATCATCTCTAGGAAACATAACCTAGGCCAGAAACTATTAATAACTTTCTAAACCAGATTAAACTTGACAGTAACAAGGAAAGAAAGGAAAAATACATTGAATGTTTTGCATGTGCCAAGCACTATCCTAATACTATGTCATCTAATTCTCAGATATGTGTAACTGACCCCATGTTACCTCTATGGAAACAGACACAGATCCAGAAACTTGCCCAAGATATTACAGGCAGTATATGTTGGAACTCTGATACAAAAATGATCTGTCTTACTGTAAAGTCAATATTTTTCTGTTGCATCTTGCCACGAGCCAAAAACATATTCTTAAACAGCTTTTAGGAAAAAAGATGCATCTGATGGATATCAAAGTCCTTAGATGAAGTCTTAGGTGTCAGCGCAAAGTTAAGTTCATTGGGCACCCCCCAAAACAGGAGTTTCCAAGAGTCACAGGACAGAGAAAATGTTTGTGCCCTATGATAGCCACAGGCAGGAAGGAAACCCAGACATGGGTATAGTCTCAACTACACCCTACTCCTTCATTCCTGGACTCTGTTTATTTTTACAGAATAACCTTTCAAAACTGAGGCAAGCAGTCTCTGTAGGTACCACCAGCTTAATCATTAGAAACCAGAACTTTAGGTGTTTATAAGTGGTGCTTGGAAAAAAATGTAAGTGGTGCTTGGGCCTCTTTGGAATGGAGGCAATATCTGTTCTTCAAAATTGCTGCTGAAATGACCTGATATATGTCCACTTGTACCCTGACACTTAAAAAAGGAAAACTGAAGTATGGAGAAATGTAGAATCCTTCCTATAGATACCATAAGAATCACAATTTACTTGCACAACTCTACGGATATACTAAGATCCATTAATTTATGCATTGTTACAGTGGAGTTTCATAGTATGTGAAGTATAGGTCAATAAAAGTATTCTATGTTTAAAAGTCTTCTTTACTTTCTGGGCAATACTTTTGAAAGAGAAGTAATATTTAAGGATGTAATATTGGTTTATAACTCATTCTTATCCAACAAGATGAAGCCCCTCTTCTATATAAAACATTATTCTAGATGCTAGGAAATGCATACTGGTAAAAAAAAAATGAGCTTGCGATAATCATACAGTTTGTTCAGTGTTTATTATATGCCACATGTTACCTTCACCAGTGAAGTAGAAGTTGTTTTCCCATTGTTTAAATTGGGAAGCCGAGGCTCTCGGGTTTATTATATGTCTGCCCAAACACAGCTAAGGAGGCTTAACTTCAAGTCCTTTTACTACAGAGTCTGTAATTCTATATATTATGCTAAACAAATGAGAAAAGGAAGAATGACTTGAATGCAAAGAATATATTAGAGTAAGCCAGGCATGTTGGTGCGCGCCTGTAATCCCAGCATTCAGGAGGCTGAAGCAGGAGGATCGACATCAGTTTGAGGCTAACCTGGGCTACCTAATGAGTCCAGGCCAGCCCTGTCTATAAAGAAACACATAAAATAGAGTAAATGGTGGCGTTCTGACAGTGCACAGACTATGGAGAGAATTTCAACATTACAAACCAAAATGCTAGAGTTGTAGTAAAAGGATGGTTTTAAAATTCTCAGTGAGGAATCTGGGTGTTGAAAGTCTTCTTGACACAGCACTTATTTGAACAGAAAAAAACACAATTCCAAAAGATTCATAAAACTGATAATGACCATAAGATCTAAGGAAAGCATAACTTGCTGTGTAGTTTTTCTAATCTAGGATTTTCCAGCTATGAGAACAATGAGTATATTTCAGGGGAAACTCCATTAACAATTTATGAACAAATATTTATTCTATTTGTTCATAAAATAGAAATGAGCTCAAGGCATTGCGTTAATTATGAATTGAGTAAGATACAGTAAACTGCCAGCAAATGAGTACCCATATAGGATCTGACTGACCCCGATATGGCATACTGTATATACAAACAAGTATCAGACTTACACTTGATATATTTCCTGTATATAACTGACACTTACCCAAGGGTCCATGCCCAAAGATGCAGACTACTAATAGAAAGCACATTCTAAAATTCACCTGGAATACTTTTAAAATCATTACTTTTATATATACACCATTATACTTTAGTATACTTTAGTATAATGGTGCATATATAAAAAAGTCTTCAACGGGTCAGAGAGTATTTCTTCTTTTCCTAGCTTCTAGCATTTTTATATTACTTTTTCACATCATTTATGTTTGAGTGGACCCACTACTCCCAAAATGGTGTGTAATTCTGTAATAAAGACACAGAGATAAGCTAGTATAATAGTAGCTAAGAGCAACGGTACTGTAAAAGGATCAAATCCTACTTCCTTCACCTTCTAGCTATGACTTTGGAGACTCTTATGCTCTGTAAATCTATCTCTTTGTAGAAATGTTGTGAAGAGATGAAACAGTATGCGAAGCATATTCCACATGCTGTTTCCTAGCACACAGTAAACCCTCTATACATGACAGTGATTCTTGCAAAAACACGAGTTACATAAGCCTAATAGCTCAGTTCATTTTCAGTTAGATAAGAATTTATCTAATTGAAATATAATCCCTGCTTTTCATGTGTGCATTAAATGTGTATTTTAAAAAGTGCATTTTAAAAATGTCCAGCAACATGTCCTTGTATCAGAAGGTGGAGCCAGTACCAGTTTTTCTGCAATCATTTTACAGATGGGAATGTGAAGAAGGAGGAAGATAAACATGCAGAGAGGTGGAGTTAGGTTGGATTGGAAATGAATCAGCCTGTCCCACAGAAGACAGCACCCACATGGTATAAGCTATATAAGGGTCACTCTCCCAATTCATCATCACCCTTCGAGCTGCATCAGGCTTTATCCTACTTGTTCCTTTGGTGAATCAGGTGAGAGAAAACTCATCCAGCTATCACTATGGATATTTAGTGCTATGCTTGACAGAAATACAGGAGTATCAGTTAAAGCAGAGATCATGTTATATTTTGTCATTCCTTTTTTCTCTTTCTTTTCTATTTTTGGTCTTTGATTAGTTTATTTTTGGGTCATTCTAGAATAAGTTTGTCTTATGTAAAAGAATAATACAAGCAGAGATTTGTTTTTTCCTAGCTATTTCATAATAAAGATACAGAGATAAGCTAGCATAATAATACTTAAGGGCATTGTAATAGGTTCAAATCCTGCTTTCTTTACCTTCTAGCTATGACTTTGGAGACTTTTGCATGTCATAGTCTCCTCAGACTTTTTGAATGCCATATTTTTTAAGGAAGAGGCTAGTATTATTGCACTCTCTTCTTTGTTTAGTGTTAGTTCCTAGACTTTATGGCCTAATTACCCACTATTTAAACTGCTATCTATATTACTGAGCTTTTCTCTCTGAGACCAATGAAACAGAGCAGTGTTTAATCAAATGCTGAGATCAGGACAGGTCTTGAGTTCTGATAAGGGTTATGTCATGCCTCTGAAGTGCCAGGATCCTGTTAACCCACTTTGTCCATTTTTAATTTTCTAAAGGCCTTTAGAATCTAATTTAAGTTCTGGTAAGAAAGAACATAGATGTCATGGTAGAATGCCTGTCACTTCTGACAAAAAAAGCAGCAGTAAAACTACAAAGACAGACTAGGGCAATGGTATTTGGGTGGTTCTGATAACTTTGGATACCCTAGGACAACACCCAAAACAATAAAAAAAAACCCATTGTGGACAGACATTATACAGGACTATATTTGATTAGGACGAGAAATATGGAGACCTGATACCTAGTTCCAGTTGGGTCAATAACAGGCCAGGACTTAATCTTAGCAAAGAAATTAAAAGTTAACAAACTTCACTGTGTTGAAAAGTGTTGTAAATCCCTGGCCCATTCTTATTTATTGAGTTTTAAAAGAGAAAAGAGGTTTGAAAATCATATTAAAGATGACAATTGTTGATGAAAAGAAAATGAATGAGAGTCTTTTATTTCTCTCTCTCTCTCTCTCTCTCTCTCTCTCTCTCTCTCTCTCTCTCTTTTTCTCTCTTCCTCCCTCCCTCTGTCTCTCTGTCTCTCTCACTAGGTTCACTTAAACTTGCAAAAAGATGACAGGTCTGTTAAGAAGTCTTGTCATCATCATTGATATTTTCAACAAATACACTGAGCTAGATGAAGAATGTGGCACACTGAGCAAGGATGACCTAAAGGAACTTCTAGAGAAAGAATTTCATCCAATGCTGAAGGTAAGGACCACGTGCCAGGACTGAAAGCTTACTGGGGTCCTGTGCATGCTCTGTTATAGGACCAAGATTAGTTAAACAATACTCAGACCCAGTGGTCTTTGAGAAAATTCTATGAGCAGTATTTTTGGGGCATAATAAAATCTATTGCAGCAACATATATTATTAGAAGCATGTAGAAGCAATACTTTAGTGAATTCATACCATTTACAGGGTATTCAAATGGCTACATTATAAAATATATCATAAAAATTAGTAAAAGGCAGGACACGTTTTAATACTGATACAATGGCAGTGGCAGCTTTGCAAATATTTTATCTATATAATTTCTATAGCACTTTTTTTATAAACTTGTATCTTACTACAATGGTCAAATCATTTAGATTACACTGAAGCAGCCGGGCATAGTGGGACATGCCTATAATCCCAGAATTTAAGAGGCTGAGGCAGGAGAATCACTGTGAGTTCAAGTTAAACCTGGGCTACATAGTAAGTCCAGGCCAGCCTGAATTATGTAGTGAGAACTTCTCTAGAAAAATTATACTGAAGCATGTATTTTTTAAAAGGTTTTTTTTTACTCAATTTCTTATGTGTTCCCACCTTATGGACTCTCAAATTTTTCTAATTAACTCAGGATTCCACTGCTGAAAAAGCAAAAAATCTAAAACACAAATTAATAAATTATCAAACTAGAAGCAGGATGTAAAGGGATATCATCTACAAAGGTAGAACAAAGAAGCTGGGATAATTAAAAACTAAAAATAAATTATAAGCATTTTTACAACTAGTTGGGGAGGATTCTGTATTATAATAGGTATTAACATAGTATGTGTTAACATACACGTTTAAATTTTCTGCAAAACTAAGATGTATAAGTTGCTGAAAGTGGGTTATTCCACAGCTCCCTATATACTATACCTGAGCTCTTAATCCTTTTGCTTATCCGTGAAATGTCTTTTTCCAAGGATCCCAATAGTCTATTTTCTACTACCACTTAATATATTCTAGGCACTATTAGCCCAAAGTAATCCTCTATTTAAACTACAATTACATAATGTCAAACAAACATAAATTCATATCTCTACTTGGATGTTTTAACTGAAAATTTGGGCAAGACTAACTAAGTCTTCCTTGATGTATCATTCATAAACAGAACCCAGATGATCCAGATACAGTGGATGTCATTATGCATATGCTGGATCGAGATCCTGACCAAAGACTAGACTTCACTGAATTTCTTCCGATGGTATTCAAGCTAGCTATGGCCTGCAATAACATTCTCAGCAGAGAATACCACAGAGCTTCAGGGTCAAAAAAGAATAAGCATGGTCATCAACAACAAGAAGAAAGTGAAACACAAGAGGAAGAAGAAAAATCAAGACAGAAATCAGGTTATAGACATTCTAGTTGGCGAGAGGGAGAGGAACGTGGTTATGGTTCTGGGAGCTCTAGGGGAACTGCAAAACATAGACATGGGTCAAATTGCAGGAGCCTGGGAAGGCAAGGTGAACTGTCCATCTCAGAGGGATCTGAGGAAAGTCACCATGAGTCTAGCTATGGTCACTCCTGGAGTAGTGGCAAAGAGAGACATGGTTCGAGCTCTAGAAGGCTGGGAGAAAGAAGCAAGCCACATGGTAGCCCCTATAGGGAATCTGGTGAGGAACAAGAATCTAGAGCTGAGTCAAAGAGCCCAGGAAAGAAACATCATAGTGATCTGTCACATGGACTAGGGATGAAAGGACGTGAACCAAACTCTACTCAGACAAGAAAGAGTGGAGCACAAACACTTGGATCTATCTCAACAGATTTGGGAGGCAGCAAAGAACAAGGTCATGCATGTGGATATAGCAATTCCAGTGGGTGTAGAAGACCACAAGGTGCTTCTAGTTCTTGTCACCAAAGTAGATCTGGCAGTCAAGAAAATCAATCTAGCTATAAACAGTCAGGTTGTCAATCAGGAAGTAGTGGAGACTATAGTCAGGGATGTGTCTCAGGAGGTCATTCCTCTGGCTGTCCTCAGTCTGAGCCTAGCTCCTGTAGGCATTCTTGTATGCAGAGAGGATACGGATATAGACAATGTAGTCAGCCACAGAACTGTGGAGGACAAAAGGGAATAAGCTCAAGCCAGTCCTCTTGCTATGGACAACATGTTTCTGGCAGAAGTCAGTCTTGCTGTGGACAACATAGGTTTGGATCAAATCAATCCACTGGCTACAGTCAGTGTGGGTCTGCTACTTGTCAGTCCTCTGGTTATGGACAACAAGGCTCTGGTTCAGGTCAATCTTGCTGTGGAAAATATGGTTCTGAATCAAGTCAATCCACTGGCTATCATCTGTGTGGATCCAGTTCAGGTCAATCTTCTGGCTTTGGAAAATATGGGTCTGCCTCAAGTCAGTACTCTAGTTCAGGACAGTGTGGTAAAGGTCAGTCTTCTGGTTTTGAACACCAACAATCAAGAGACACCAGGCATAAACAGATTAATCATGCACAGTCACCACAGTCTACTTCAGGAAAACAAGGTAGAAACACAGCGCTTCAGAGCGAAACTACTGAAACAGAGAAAGACTCACAATTTCCAAATGGAAATTCAGAATCCTCGGAGAATCACACAGAATCTGAAGATGGGGAGTCAGCATCCAGAGTTGAAGGAAGACAGGGAAGTACTCACCTGCAGCCAAGAGACACGACCAGCCATTTCCAGTCATGTAAGGGACAATCCCCTCACTCTGCAGTGACACCACACAGAAGAAGGAGCCATGTTCACAGTGAGTCCAGCAGCAGCGAGGAGCACTCAGAGTATACAAACACAAAAACAAGAGCCACTAAGCGCCAGGCACGATCTTCACATAGAGAGTCAGTATCCAAAGGTCGAGGAAGACAGCACACTTCACATCAACAATCACGAGATACCACCAGACATCAACAGACTGCTCATGGGCAATCCACACAGTCTGGTTCACAATCAACTGGCAGAAGGTCACAGTCTAACAGCCATGCCAGTGACACAGAGGAACATTCCAAAGTCACACATGATTATACAGGATCCCCTCAGCACCACACTGAATCTCAACATGAAGGATCAGCATCCAGAGATCAAGGAAGACAGGGAACTGCTCACCGGCAGTCAAGAGACACCATCAGACGTTCCCAGTCAAGTGACCAACAATCCCCTTATTCTGCAGTGACACCAGACAGAACAAGGAGCCATGTTCACAGTGAGTCCACTGACACTGAGGAGCTCTCAGAGTCCACACAAAGACCCACCAGAGATGCTCATGACCAGGCTCGATCTCAAAATGCAGAGTCAGGATCCACAGGTCTTGGAAGAGAGCACACTTCACAGCAACAATCAAGAGATTCCAGCAGACATGGACAGAGGGACCAAGGACAATCCACACCCTCTGGTTCAGTAACAACTCGCAGAACTCCACAGTCTCATAGCCAAGACAGCGATACACAGGAGCACTCCCAAGTAGCCCACAGACACTCACGATCCCCTCAGCACCACAACGGATCTCAACATGTAGAATCAGGAACCACAGGTCAAGCAACGCAGCACACTGTGCATCAACAATCAAGAGACACCAGCAGACATGGAAAGACTGCCCATGGACAATCCACACAGTCTGGCTCACAAACAGCTGGCAGAACTGGGAGTTATCACAGTCAAGCCAGTGACACAGAGGAACACTCCCAAGTCACACACGAACAATCAGGATCCCCTCAGCGCCACACTCGATCTCAACATGGAAGGTCAGCATCCAGAGATCAAGGAAGACAGGGAACTGCTCACCGGCAATCAAGAGACACCATCAGACATTCCCAGTCAACTGAGGGACAATACCCTCATTCTACAGTGACACCACACAGAAGAAGGAGCCCTGTTCACAGTGAGTCCACTGACACTGAGCAGCTCTCAGAGTCCAGGCACAGAAATGCAGGAGCTACTCAGGGACGGGCTGGATCTCAACACAGAGAGTCAGGATTCACGGATCAAGGAAGACAGCATACTTCACATCTACAATCAAAAGACACCACCGGACATGAACAGACTGCTCATGGGCAATCCACACAGTCTGGCTCACAATCAACTGGCAGAAGGTCACAGTCTTACAGCCATGCCAGTGACACAGAGGAACACTCCCACATCACAGATGGACAATCAGGATCCCCTCAGCACCACACTGGATCTCATCATGAAGGGTCAGTATCTAGAGATCAGGGAAAACAGGGAACTGCTCACCGGCAGTCAAGAGACACCACCAGGCACTCCCAATCAGCTGAGGGACAATCCCCTCATTCTGCAGTGACACCACACAGAAGAAGGAGCCCTGCTCACAGTGAGTCCACTGACACTGAGGGGCACTCAGAGTCCAGGCACAGAAATGCAGGAGCTACTCAGGGACGGGCTGGATCTCAACACAGAGAGTCAGGATTCACGGATCAAGGAAGACAGCACACTTCACATCAACAATCAAGAGACACCACCGGACATGGACAGACTGCTCATGGGCAATCCACACAGTCTGGCTCACAATCAACTGGCAGAAGGTCACAGTCTTACAGCCATGCCAGTGACACAGAGGAACACTCCCACATCACAGATGGACAATCAGGATCCCCTCAGCACCACACTGGATCTCAACATGAAGGGTCAGTATCTAGAGATCAAGGAAAACAGGGAACTGCTCACCGGCAGTCAAGAGACACCACCAGGCACTCCCAATCAGCTGAGGGACAATCCCCTCATTCTGCAGTGACACCACACAGAACAAGGAGCCCTGTTCACAGTGAGTCCACTGACACTGAGGGGCACTCAGAGTCCACACAAAGACCCACCAGAGATGCTCATGACCAGGCTCGATCTCAAAATGCAGAGTCAGGATCCACAGGTCTTGGAAGAGAGCACACTTCACAGCAACAATCAAGAGATTCCAGCAGACATGGACAGAGGGACCAAGGACAATCCACACCCTCTGGTTCAGTAACAACTCGCAGAATTCCACAGTCTCATAGCCAAGACAGCGATACACAGGAGCACTCCCAAGTAGCCCACAGACACTCACGATCCCCTCAGCACCACAACGGATCTCAACATGTAGAATCAGGAACCACAGGTCAAGCAACGCAGCACACTGTGCATCAACAATCAAGAGACACCAGCAGACATGGACAGACTGCCCATGGACAATCCACACAGTCTGGCTCACAAACAGCTGGCAGAACTGGGAGTTATCACAGTCAAGCCAGTGACACAGAGGAACACTCCCAAGTCACACACGAACAATCAGGATCCCCTCAGCGCCACACTCGATCTCAACATGGAAGGTCAGCATCCAGAGATCAAGGAAGACAGGGAACTGCTCACCGGCAATCAAGAGACACCATCAGACATTCCCAGTCAACTGAGGGACAATACCCTCATTCTACAGTGACACCACACAGAAGAAGGAGCCCTGTTCACAGTGAGTCCAGTGTAAGTGAGGAGCACTCCTACTCCTCAGACAGACATGTAGAGCCTTCCCACAGATCAGGTACATCTCAGCAGAATCATTTTCGTTCTAGTCAGTCACACTTTTCTAATACTCACACTCTTTCAAGAGACAGCCTCAGAAAGCATTCATCTAGCTTCCATACTCATTATGGATCAACTCATAGTGAATTCCAAAATAATGGCAAATATATACAGGGATCAAAACAAGGTTGGAGACATGGTAGCTATGGTTCTGCAGAGTATGACTATGGCCAATCCGGATATGAACCCTCTCTGGCCAGCAGAACTAGTGGCCATAATTCTAGCTCTCTGATATCACCAGACATATCTACAAGTACAGAAGTATCTAGCCGTGGAAAATCCTTATCCTTATCTGACCATTTTGAGTCCAACACAATTGAAGGAATAAGAGAGTCAGGTTCTTTTCATACACATTGTAATGTAATTCATTCCCAGTCTTTTGATTCCTGCAATCAGTCTGAATCCAGTATATCTAGAAGGGAAAGTTCTAGTCATGGTCAGCATTTTGTAACTGCTGAACAGTCAAGTGACCCTGATTTTCAACGTGAATATAATAGAATCAGAAAGCCATCGTATACTCATAGCCAGTCTAATGATGACTCTGATCCTAGCCATAAAGAGTACATTCATTTTAATGGACATTCAGAATCTAGTTCAAGTAGAAGACAAGCTGGTTTAAACACTAAAGAATGGCAAGTACATAGCCATAGCCCATCAACTGCCAGTGATGAGCTGCTGACTGACAGCAGAAACAGAAGTCAAAGATCTTTTTCTAATTTCTCTTTCTGTAGTCAAGAACCTGTGGAAAGTGAGGAGTATAGGTGTGATTATTTATCAAGTACAGCTACATGGAGTGGGGGAAGGCAATTGCAAAATTTAGAATCTAATCCATCGGAGTGTATCAGAAGATACAGTCAGCATTTAGTTGATAATCAGCCAAGAGTCTCTGAGGCCAGAGGTTACTGTGGAAGTGGAAGAACTGACTCATGTTGCTTTTACTCAGATAGCAACACTCCACTCTATAAATATGTCCAAGAACAAAGGCATCATTACTTCAAATAAAAAAGTAGTAGAAACCAAAATAATCCATGACAAGAACTAACCCAAAGAAGAAGTAAAACAGTAAAAAAAAAATAGATATGTAATGGAATCTTTTTCTTGCTAGTAGGGCTATATGTATGTTCTTTCACATGAACTGTATTGCTTTACTCTATTAATTTTTTGATGTAAGATCTTTTCATAGGGTTTCATAGTCACTAAACTGTTTGGATAGAAAATACTGAATGGAAGAAGAGATTAGCAGTTGGGATTACATCAGAAATATGATAAAATGATTAAATATTTACAGGTAAAATTGAGTATTTAAAAATTTTCTGAGACCCAACATTTGCATTTTCCTGATTTTGTTTTAATGGCTATAACAATCCTATCCAAGAAGCTAAGAGACACAGCTGAGGAGCTAAAATTTCTTAAGGAACATTATAACATATTGTGTAGTTCCTAAGATGGAGACTCAGAATATTTTCATCTTTTTATGTCACTACTGGAACTCTGTACTATCACTTTTGAATTTATTGTCATGCTCTCCAGTTACAGGAACCATAAAACTATACTGCATTAAAACTGACAATAAACTTTTTATCAATATACAGTTCATCTCCTTTCTCATCTTCATGAACATAAACATAGACCCCTGTCTTGGTATAAGGGAGCCGAACATTTTCTTCTATCTCTGGACATCTAGATGGCAGTGAAGTGCTCAAATATTAGTAATTTAAAAACTCCAAAGAAGGCAAAAGTCAATAATATCTGGTCTTTTCCTCAATCTTAATAGAACAAACACTTTATACTGAGTGGAGCCCTGATGCTTTGCTCAATCATGATCATCACAGCTAACATTTTATATAACCCCAAGTGACTATTTTCTAACACAGTTCAAGATCTTGAAATAAAAATTATGCAGTATGGATTTTTTTTTGTACCGGGGACTGAACTCATGACCTCATGCTTGCCAGGCAGGCACTTATATCACTGAGCTAAATCCCCAGCCCGGCGGTATGGATTTTTTTTCTCTCAAAAATACTAATTGAAATATCCTTACCAATGAAAGCTAATGCAGCCCTGAGATTTCATATAGAAGAAAAACAATTAAAACATATTAAATATATATTCCTGCTTGAAATGAGAAAATGTAAATCCATTTTGACTAGTGAGAAAAAAACAAAAAGTAGAAAAAGATGTACAAGTGATATTAACTTCATCAGAAATATTACTATCATTAAAAACTAAAGATTATTTTCAGAAAGTTGGAGCTAATAAAGATCATTCTCCTAATTCACAGGTTAAAAGAAAATGTTAAGAAAATATAATAGTAATTCCCTAAAATCAGAACTTGCTGTTCTACTTCTCTTTGCCCCCAGATAAAACTGTTTTTCTTCTACCTTCCTTTTAGAATTCAAATTAAAGTGTGAAATGTGTATAAAATCACTATCCCTGACATCCCAAAATAGCTGAACAAGCGTGTGGCTGCATTTTGAAGTGAATGATCATAAGAGAACACTGAAAATCAGCAAGAGAGAGGCTGGGACCTTGTAAGCTTCAGAGATTTGGAAAAGAGAATAAAGAAACAAAAATCCCTAGGCATCCATCACATCAACTTGACAGCTCAGTAAGAAAGAGACATCAGTTTTCAGGAGTAAGAGAAAAGAGAGAGAAGGAAGAAACAAAAAGACTCTATATATGTGGATACTGGAAATCCCAGCTATTGCAAAGTTTCACAATACTCACAGATTTGTGCCTACTTACATAAGTAATCTGAAGTCTGCATAACAGCCTTCCTTTAGAAAAGGATTTCACATCATCCTTCAGTAAACTTCCAGGTCACTGCAGCAAGGAGGTTATCTTCAAGATAGGGGAATTATTATCTGTATTTGGACTACTCTCAGGGTCAGAAACCCCACATTTTCTCAGTACAGCTACATGGAGTATACTTCTGCACCTGCCTGGTGGGTAACTAGCTGCCTGTGAACCAAATTTGGCCCAGCAGAATGACTCTAACTTAAACCACCTGCATTGTAGGAGATAGCTGTTGTGATATGGAAGAGAATGGAAAGGGCCACCTTTAAGAATCAGATCAAAGAACTTGCCTTCTAAGATCACAGATGTGGCCTTCTAAGATCACATGCAGATTTATATCAGTGCTGGTACTGAAGGCAGATGCCTGAGCAGTTCCTACTTTCTTGTGTTATGCACAGACATTTGCTACTAACAAGACAGGGAAAGAATAATGTGGTTCCACTGGTTCTTGGCCCACATGGGAGTGCTACAGTGGCCTCAAACAATACTGTGGCTCTAGCCATCAACTTGCCCCTGAGTATGTATGGCTAAGGGGATACCAAGAGGAATTTTGCTAGGTCTGGTGATGTCCTATCCCCACTCATTCACTGATGCCCCTATATCTGAAAGAAAAAAGTCCTTACCATTCTTGGGCACACATGCCCAGAGAAGGTCCAAGAGAAATTTTGCTTGGCTCTGGCCATGTCAAGCTCCCACTTGTTTCATGGCAAGCACAATAGCTGAAAGAGTCTGGAAAAGCAAAGCCCTGGGCATCACCCACATCCAGCCATCCACAGATGGTGGAAAGGAACAAAGATCCTGCTTATAGGATGGTGCTTCCACAGTAGCAGCAAAAAGGAACATCACAATCCCTGCTGCTATCACACATACGCTGTTCCTACTGCTGACTACATACATATTGCCTGACTACATGCTGCTTTTAGGACTGAGTCCCAACAATGGGGTAGTATGATTCTTGCTAGTGCCTCTTACCATAAAGTGCCTGATCTAGTACTACCATCTGGTCAGACATGTGCATGAGCACTTTTCCCACTATTGGTATGGTCAGTGCCAGAGACCCTTACAAGTAATAAAGCTAATGTCAACCCTGCCTGAGGAAACCTCCATCACTTGATAGTAGTCACTACCATTCCTGATAGTATGCAATATATTAACTATCACTATTCTCCTATTATCTTGTTATAAAATTTTGTTTTATTTTTCTCAATAAAATAAAATTTAAAAAATAAATGTAATATACCATACTAACAGAACCAAGGACAAAAATCACATGCGTCCATCTCAATAGATGCAGAAGAAGCATTTGGCAAAGTTCAACATCCATTCATGATAAAAACCCTACAGAAAATTTGAATAGATGGTCTTTCTTTCAAGCTAATAAAAACTGACAAACCAACAGCCAACACCATACTAAATGTTCACAAACTACAACTTTCACTCTAAACTCAGGTACAAGACAAAGATGTCTGCTATCACTGCTTCTATTCAATATGGTTCTGGAAACATTAGCCAGAGCAACTAGACAAGAGAGAGAAATAAAAGGAATAAGGATATTAAGGAAGAAGTTAAATATCATTAGTTGCAGATGACAAAATATTTTGCATAGGACATTCCAAACTCCACCAAAAGACTTGTAGATTTAATAGCCAAATTCAGTAGTACAGCTGGATACAAAGTCAGCACACAAAAATCAATATCATTGATGCACACAAATAACAAACCATTGAAACAGAAATTAAGAAAACAACACTTCACAATGGCATTAAAAAATGAAATACTTTGGAATCAATCTAACAATGGAAGTAAAAGATCTTTACACTGACAACTCAATACTCTGAAAAAGAAAATGAAAAACTAACTGTGAAAATGGTCATACTTCCAATATTTTTATACAAATTTAATGCAATCCTAATCAAAATATCAGTAGCATGCCTCACAGAACTGGAAGAAACAGTCCTAAATTTCATTTGGAACCAGAAGAGACCTAGAATAGCAAAAGCAATTCTGGGTGACAAAGGCAAGGCAGGGGACATCACAATCCCTGGCTTGAAATTATACTATGAAGCTACTTAAAGAAGAAATCATGGTACTGAGAAAAAAAAAAAACACTGAAGGTTCCATGAAACAGATTAGAAGACATAGACACAAGTATAAACATACTCAGCCATCTTATCTTTGACAAAGGGGTCAAAAACCTCCAATGGAAGAAAAATTGCCTCTTTAATAAATAGTGTTGGAAAAACTGGCTTCCCATATGCCAAAGATTAAAACTAGACCCATATTTGTCACCATGCATTAAACTAAAATCAAAAGTGTTCAAGGATATAAATTTTAAAATACAAACACTAAATCTGGGCCACTCACAGACTACAGGGGAAGAGAATAAGAAGCAAGCCCTCTCTGTAAGTCAGTGCCATGTGCCAGCTGCTAGGAGAAAAACCAGATGCTGGCCCCTTTCAGCATGCATGTTGGGAGATAAGAAGAGCTAACACACACACACACACACACACACACACACACACATCCCATAAGTGACCAGCTGATCTGAAGAAACATAAGTTGAAATTATAGCTTTTGAGGTAAAATACAACTTAATACTTGTATTGTTTAGTGTTTCACTGACTTTGCAGGTCTAAAGCCAGTAGTCTGATCATCTATTTAGACAGTAACAATATTCAATGTAGTATCTATTGGGGATCTCCTTCTAAAGGGAGTAGCCATTGTTAGTTCCCTATTATCTTGTTTCAAAGTCCTATATCATTTTCATTGTTTTGTTGGGTTGGGTTTTATTCTGTTGTGTCTTGTTTGATTTTATTTTATCTGATGGCATGGGCAGCTATTTCAAAGACAACAAGATATACTATGGTAGCCATTTTGGATTCACTATTATCTTGTTTGGAAGTCCTTTATTGCATTCATTGTTTTGTTTTTATTGGTTCGATTCTGTTCTGTTTTGATTTTTACTATGTCTGAAGGTATGCGTAGCTATTTTGAAGACAACAGGAGGCATTATGGTGACCATTGTTGATTTTCCTATTATCTTGTTTGGAAGCCTTGCATATCACTTACACTGTTTTGTTTTGATTGGCTTTATTCTGTTTTATTTTGCTTGGTTTTATTCTCTTTAAAATAAAAAAAAAGAAACACTAAATCTTCTAGAAGATAGAATAGGTAACTCTTTGAACCACAGGTATAGGCTAAGACTATGAACAAAACCCTGATCTCATAGGAAATATTACATAGAATCAACAACTGAGCTCTTATTAAAAAGCTTTTATGAGCAGCAGCCATGGGTGGTTAGGAGGAGAAACAAGTAGCAAGTTCACCCTTCTTATGAGCCAGTGGCAGCCATGCAGGGCCAGGAGACAAGAAGGATAAACCAGGCATTTCTATGTAAATGGATACACCTTAAGATCATTCTCTAAAGTTAAATAAATTGGACTCACATGTTTAAATATCACATTGTTTCTTTTATATGAGAAAGCAAAGGGAAAATATGGACCAAAATGTATAATAGACTGAGAAAAAGGAAGAAATTTTTCAAATAGAGGAAGTGGAGTAAGGGTGAGTAGGAGTGAAAGTAAGGAAGCAAAAAGAAAAAAAATTGAAGGAAAAATGGAAGCAAAGTTTTCGTAAATAAGACAGGGAAAAGTGTTTGAATGGATGGAGGGAGTTGGGGGAAAAAAAGAAGACTCAAGATATATCATGTACAAGTACAAAATTCCTATGGTGAATGTGATCATAATGTATATCTAAAATATACCACTAAAATTACTTTTTAAAAAAGTTTTAATGTATTACAGATTACTAAGGCCTTCAATAATTTGTTTCAATCAAATTTAGAGCACTGTTCCTAAAAATTATGCCAAAAGTATCTTAAACTAACTTAAAACAGAGTTGTATATTTCCTTTCTCAGGTGAAAAGACACAGCAGGTACAATCTACAAAGAAAAGATAGAAAGTAGAGTACCCCATGTTTTATCCTATTTAGCTTGAAAGACAGTACTCCTCAGTATCTACTGTACATGTGTGTCAACTATACATGTGTGTCAAGAATCCCTCAGATAAAACATGCCTGTATTAAGGAATGCCCATTGATAATCAAAGTATTTTTTCTAGCCAGCACAGCTAGGACTACCAGGCAAAAGCATATGACACTAAGGAGGAACTCTGAGTAGCCAAAGTAGGAGGAATAAAAGATAAAACTCTTCTTCCTCCAAACTTTCCAGATAGCAATGACCATAATATCAGAGAAACTTAAGGTCAGTTTGTCCCTGACATACTACATGTACTGGTTGTTTTGTTAGAGTGCAAGTGCCCTATGTTGCAAGAGCTTTTGATAACCAACAAAGACCTTTTAAAATGAGTGTAACCTATGTTGAGTGCACTAATTCAATCAAAGGTGAGTATGGAAGCTGAGGGGGGCAATGAACAAGCGAAATTAAATAAAAACAGAAAGGGGTAAAGATAGAGGCAATCCTAGATTTGATTACAAATTAAAAATAAGAGAAGGCAGTTCTCTCTCTAATAACTATTTTTCACAGTTAAAAAGCCTGTAACTCAGAGTATGAAACCTGTTTTTTTTTAATTTTATTTAAAGAGAAAAAAAAGCAATACAGAAAAAAATGGTAGAAACGATACAAAACCTCAAAAAAAGCCATAAATCATTAGTTGACAAACCACATACTGTCCTCCCAGAAATAGCTGTTCATGTTACAAAATTAAGGCATACAAAGTGAACATACAGTGAGGCTGCAAACAGTTACAAAAAAAAGGATGGAATAAAGCCAATTGAGACAGTATAGTGAAATTGGCACAGAACATCAAAGCAGGTCACCAGAACAACAGTAACAGGCAACATTGTATATCTCGTTGTCTTCACAATAGTTGTTCTTCTACTAGGTACAGCAAAATCAAAGAAATACACAACATTATAGAACACATCAACACAGAGTATTGAATAGAGCAACACCGTTAAACAGGACAAAGCAAAACGGCGATAAAAATATCTGCCTTCAGAGATAATAGAAGGAAACTCCCCCGACTTGCTGTACCAAATATGGTCATCTACTAAGAGATACCCAGATCCCTGGATCCCAATTGTTAATGGGGGTGGGGGGAGATGTGGTATGTTTGATTCTAAGCCCGCGCCCCGGTAAGCAGCAGGCTGCTTACTGGTTGGCTCAGCGCCTTAAATTCCAGCATGGTGTGGATCTCAGGAAACTCTCTTGCTTCTTGTTTTCCCGCCCTGGGGTGGCCGCGGCTCCCCACACCACAGTCACTTACCAGGGAGGAAGGCTGCCTACTGGTTGGCTCAGCGCCCTAAGTTCCAGCATGGCGCCTATGAAACCTGTTTTAATCAATGTCTTAACTAATACTTAAGGAACATTCTAAATGAAAATCAGTGACTCTCTGCTTACAAGTACAACAAGTATAGTACACAGAGTTACCAGTAGCAGTTCACAAGGATGTGCTTTCTATTATGAAGCAACCTAGCCTAAGCAAGTATGGAATTTTTAAGGGAATATGTCTGTTTTTATAGACATTTAGCTATACTAATATGTATCTTACATTGCTTTTTTTCACATGTGCATTATGTATACTGATAAAAAGATATTCATCTACTGCCTAGAAATTGGAGTAATTTTTTAAAAGATTAAATGAAAGATAGTCATTTAGTCTTCAAATCATTTTGTTGTGTCTCTAGCTTCACTAATTTTCTCTAGAATTACAACTTGACGTACTGGCTGATTATCAGTCTCTAATTAGAACATAGCCATGTAGGGCAGTAGAGAAATTTTCTCAAAGAGAGGCTATTAGGAAGGAAGAAATATAGAGAAACCCTGAAATATGTGAGTTGGATGACTTGCCTTGGCTAAAAGAATGAGATTTATGTAGTTCAAGAACTTATATACAAGTATAGGCACCTTGCCCCAAGCTTAATCATTACTTCCAGCTTTGTCTAGCTGAAGATCAGAAGGCTTCCCATTTACTGGAAGTAGTTTTCTGTAACTGCACTTGACACCAAATATTCAAAATCAGTGTTGTTTATTCCACTGTGGATTAAAATTAAAATTTATTGAACACCTATTCACTGTTTCAGCCACTTTCTGTAAAACAATCTTAGCATATCAAAAGTTAGCCTTACTTCATGGTCAAAATTCATGGTCAGAGAGGTCAAAAACTGTATTCAGCTCACACAGCTGTAAGCAGAAATGTGGCAATTTAAGGTCTTACCCGATTTACTCAAAAGCCCAAGTATATTATACTTTATTATCTAGTCAACATTGAACTCTAACATTCAGAAAGTATACATCAAATGTTGGTTTCTCTTTTCTTCTTTCCTCTAAAAATTCAGTTTATCTTTCCTCCTTTAAAACCAATGGGTGGATGGATAGCTAGGTGGATGGATGGCTAGGTGGATGGATGGATGGGTCAATCGATTGATGGATTGATGGATCAGTGGAGAGATACAGAGAGAGAATAGATTCAAGTAGCTTTTTAATTTTTCTAATATTAAGATCTCCTCTGTATCTCTCCTTTGTATCATAGAGATCTCTTTTTGTGGCTATAGCATTTTTATATCACTTGGTAAAGGAGGTTACATAGGACTCACAAACTCTGATATCAACCAGGGCAGACAGTGGTAAATTGAGAGAAGGCAGTTGGGTGGAATCTGTCATAGAGTTTTAATGAACCATATTTTCATCTTTCTTCCTTAAGTATTCAAGATGACAATTTGTCAGCTCCAATATTGTTTGTTGAATTGCTGGGCTGACTAAATGTCTTAAAAAACAATCAACCAATAATAAATATACAAAATCACCTCTCATTTGAACTACTTAACTCCACATAGCATTTTAATTGTACCAGAATCTGCAACTGTTTCCAACTGTTACAGTTTCAGAGGCTGGATAAAGGTCATGTTGCTTCTCAAAGTATACCACGTAAGCTCTAGATTTCAAAGTTTAGGGATAAGGGAATACCTAATAACCTTTACTCTCCAATGTTACTAATTAATTCTTACTACTTTTTTTTTCTCTCAAATCCTTGCTTCATTCTTCCTAACACTTTTCTGACAAGTATTATCAGACTTAGCTAGCTAACTTTAGAAACAAGGTTGAGCTCCACCTATGTGTGACAAAATACTCTTATTTCTACAACTGCCCTTTGTCA
Organism: Dolichotis patagonum; assembly: GCA_004027295.1. Classification (NCBI taxonomy): domain Eukaryota; kingdom Metazoa; phylum Chordata; class Mammalia; order Rodentia; family Caviidae; genus Dolichotis; species Dolichotis patagonum. The sequence goes on from PVJX010008688.1 coordinate 24,581, forward strand.
GGTCACCCAGGAATGTAGGCTATGTTGATCAGCAATCCTTCTGATTAGTCTGATGATGGAATCCAGACAATCTAGATGCTGTGGGTGTTTTCAATACAACATTAAGGTCATTCATTCACTCAACTATTCACTGGGGCAAATAACAACTTAATTGACAGACACTACTCGATGCTGAAGTTACAAATATGAGAAAGACACTGCCCCAGTTTTTTTCAGAGTTAACTTGACCAACAGGACACTAAAATATGAGAAAACAATAGATATGAACCGTGGCAAGTACCATAAAATATACTGTATGACAAAGGAACTATGTTTGCAGTGAAATGTTCAACTTGATTCAAAGTGAAGAAACAAGATTAAATAACTCTCAAGAAAAAAAAAAGGAATTTTTCAATGTGTCTTCAGAAATGGCCATGGGTTAACCAGGTTTACCTGGAAAGACTACTCAAGCCATCTTTTTAAAAAGTACTTATCAAGATTTAAACTAAGAAAGACCAGGGAAGGTGAACATCAGAGGTATTTTACTACTTTTACTCGCCCTTGTTTGTATCACTGACTACCCCTTTCCTGTTTTGTTGGATGTCATCATGCTCTGTATTGTATGTTGTGGGTATTTTTCTTTGAGAACTTTTTCCCTCTCCTCTCCTTCCCTGGTCTCCTTTTTAAATTTTTTTTTATTCTTTTCTTCCGTTTTTTTTTTTCATTCTCATTCTCTTTTCTTCTTTTCATTGGGTAGGCTTCTTAGCTTTCTTTTTAAGTTTCTTTTATTGAATAGTTTCTCTCAACTACTTCTTGAATTTAAACTTTCAAATGAGTAAACATTCTCTCCTCCCTTTCTGATTACTCGTTCGCATTCTATTTCATTCTTTCCCTCCTTTGTTCTCCAGTTTCCCAAAACTCAAGTGATCATCCTTTGACCTCCCACATTTACTCTACTATATTTCACCTCAATCATCACTTTATCCTGTCCTCAGAGGTGGCAGGTTAAAAATACCATAGTTTTTCAGTAGTTACCCTGTACTTGAAACTATTGTTAATACTAACTGAACTATTTTAGCCAGGATATCATACATGTTATAATCAGTTTTTCTCTCCTGTATCATAACACTGTGATGGTATGGGGTCATAATCATCACCCTAATCCAGTAAGAAAGGATTGGATGCTGAGCCAAATAGTAATGCTGCATCCTTTACAAATTGGGACAATAGGTTCTAGGGATAGATATAAAGCACCACCTACAACTAGAGGATATCCATGAAGAACAGACATCTTCTAGGAAAGCCTCAATACTAGTCATAAAACCACCTACCATAAGAAATTAGCAAACAACAACGAAGAAAACATAAAATGACAAGATACAAAAGTAAAATGCAACCCTAGGCCCCCAGCACACCAAGCTAAAGCCCAGAAGTCAATGAGATAGATTAAATTGGAACTCAAAACACTGGAACTTTCTGAAATAATAGCAACAGAAGTAATAAAAAGCTGCAGAGAAAATAATCTTTCATGTACAAAAAGAAATGATGCTTAAAATCAAACATATTAGAGAACACATACAAAAAAGAATACATGAGTTTAGAAAAATGATGGAAATGGGAACACCAGGCTGCCATGGGAATGTGGGAGGCTCCAGAAGCTGAGGCATGTGTGGTGGCACTTGGCAGCTCACTCTTCCTGCTGCTTTTTGCACTGGCGTTGCACCAGTTCCTGAGCCAGAGCCTGCCTGTGGGCTTCCCCTTGGCTGAATGGGCTGCCATTCATTGGCAAGATCTTTTCTCGCCACCTCCGCAGAGCTCTCCCATGTCTACAAGAGAAAGCAGAGCCAGGTGTACAGTGAAACTTTCAGTTGGGATCTTGGAGGCATATCAACAGTGATTCTAAATGGCTATAATAAAGAAATGCCTTGTTCATCTAAGTGAAATTTTTGCAGACAAACTATGTCTGCCTTTATTTATGAAGATAACCAAAATGGGAGGTATCTGGGCCCTGGCCTAGGACCACCCATCTCCTGCTCAAAGGACAGATTGATCACAGAAGATTAGCTGTGAACAGCTTTCCATATTTTGGATGCAGCCAAAAATCTTTTGAACTTAAGATTTCAGAAAAAAACAATTCTTTTCATTGATGCCATTGAAACATACAAAGGTAGACCTTTAGACTTTAAACTCTTACTAACTAATACAGTTTCAAATATAACTGATCTGATCATTTTTGGAGATTCACTTATGAAAACTGATTTTCAGCGCATGATTGAGTTATTTAGCGAAAATGTAGAACCAGCTGCCAGTGCCTGAGTCTTCCTGCATAATGCCTTTTCATAGATTGGCGTCTTGCCTTTTGGAAAACATCAACAGCTATTTAGAAATGCAGCTGTGGTCTATGATTTTCTCTCTAGACTTACTGAAAAAGCTTCAGTAAACAGAAAGCCATGGGCAACTCAGCATTTTGTTGATGCTTATTTAGACTAGATGGATCAAGGTAAAAATGACCCATCATCTACTTTCTCCAAAGCAAACCTAATTTTCTCAGTGGGTGAACATCATTGCAGGAACTGAAACTACAACCAATGTTCTATGCTAGGCAATTATATTCATGGCCCTTTATCCCAACATTCAAGGACAAGTTTGGAAAGAGACTGATTTAGTAATGGGCCCAAGCAGCTGCCTTGGGATGACAAACACAAAATGCCATATACTAAAGCAGTTTTGCATGAAGTTTTAAGATTCTGATATATAATTACATTAGGGAAGTTCCACACAATCTCTGAAGATGCAGTCGTATGTGTTTATTCCATTCCACAAGACACAGGAATAATTACAAATCTTTATTCTGTACACTTTGATGGAAAGTACTGGAGACACCCAGAAGTGTTCTATCCTGAACAATTTCTGGACAGCAGTGGATATTTTGTAAAAAAGAAAGCTTTGGTTCCTTTTTCCTTAGGGAGAAGACATTGTCTTGGAGAACAGCAGGCTCAAATGGAAATGTTCTTGTTTTTAAGTATTGCCTCAGCAGTTTCAGTTATATTTTCTACATGAACTAGTTCCAAATCTGAAGCCCAGGTTAGGTATGACATTGTAGCCCCAGCTTTACCTCATCTGTGCTAAAAAGTGCTGAAAGTGCATAGATGTTTTAAGGAATAAGGATATGTGTTTTCCTTAGGACAAATCTTGTTTAATCTAACTGGCATGATGTTTAGAAAAAAGTCACAATATCAAAAAGCCAAACAAATATGTCATTAAAAAGAGCAATAACTAGCACTAGCTATGGTTTCTTTTCAAGCTTATGTAACTTCAAAGGTACAATGCTTTATTGAGGAACATGGTGTAAGTGGTAGATGTTGCATAAGATGCTAAGAAGGGCTATGGATGCCCTAAGTAGAGCCACTTGTTAAGTATAAGATTTCTCTCATCCTTTTGACTCCATTTACCTTCTAGAGGAGCTTTGCTCCTAAATGTCAACTCCTTTCTGATCCAGTGTTATCATTAATAGGCTGTATACCAGTCCAGTTTTAACAGACTACAAAAGAAATCAGAATTCAAATAAATTAATTTGGGCTGTAGATATTTCAGATATGGTGACAAATGGAAAATATGTATTTGGTGTTGGGCCAGCCTTGCTTTCAAATGTTGCTCCCTATTATGTGACATGAGAACTATGTCATTATTCCTATAAATGACAATCTGTGTAATTCCTGAACATCTATCCCAATAGCAACACAGCAGAATAAAAATGACTAATGGCTATTAAAGTTTTGTAGGCACAGACAGCACCACTCTTTGTGAAATCAGTTATCATATTTAAAGATCAAATCATCTTATTTAGTAGAAGTCTTTCCATGGGTTAATGTCTTCCCTAAAGACAATATTCAAATCCAAAAACATGCTATTTAGACAGCACAGTTGTTTAAATGGTTATACTTGAGAGTGATGGAATACTGTTAACACTTTTACCAGAACAAAAGGGGCAAATTGTGAATGCCCTGAAAAAATCAGAAAATGTATTCAGTCATTTACAGCTATTTTTTACATCAACATTTTTTCTCAAGTTGTACATTATGAGTTAATACTCTTGAAATTTGGTTTATGAATAGTGATGGCCTCAGAATAACTGCACATAGTAATGACTTGTATTAAGAATATGAATTTAACCTTAGTCCAACTCCACCTATTGAATAATTTCAAGTTTCTAAATTATAAAAATGTCTTTGCATCTCTGGTGTATTAAGATTTCTTCAGTTGCAGGAAAAGAGAATCCTAGGCAAATCTGCTTAAATAATCAAAGGAAACCTCGGGGTTATACAGAAGTTTTAGAGTTGATATAGACTACATGCTTCATGGTATAATCAAAGGTCCTGTTTCTTCTCATTCTTCAGTTATGCCTTCCAGATGATATCAGCTTTATCATAAAGCTGGCTTATGTGGGAGTACATGTGTTTTCCCTTCCTTCATGTACAGTGAGCAAGTTTGGATGGTTTCTGAGACAGTAAGGAAGCTTTTCTTATACCCTCCAGAAAACTGTTCCTTGTGTCCCAGAGGTGCCGAGAAATGTGCCCATACATTAACTTAAACCTGTGTTTTGTGAGTGGGATTGTGGTTCATTTAGACCTCAATATGTACCTATTAGAACTAACGATGGAATTGACTTCCTGTCAAAGTATATATCCTATATAGGAGTGGTATAAACAAAAATCACGATAATTATGAAGAGAAGAATTATATGTCAACAGACTATTTATAATATCTACCTTAGTTGTTTCTACCTGCTGTCCAGCCTACCTTTGTGAATCTTGACAGATGTACACATAAATCTTTAATATTTGTTTTTAGTTTGGCACAACAAATCTTTCATCCCTAGGCCTCCCTCTTAACATCATATTGTATATAATAATAAGCGTAAGTTGAACTCCAGGAATTTCAAAGGCCTGGCAGTCCTACTAAGCAGTGCAGCTTTGTGGTTTATATGCAGATGTTCCCCAAGAGCTTTATGTGCTCACAGGTAGGGCCTTTGAAGGGTGAGTGAATCATGGTGGGTAATAGAGCTAAAAGCGCAATCAGGAAGTAGGTCCTGGTTGAAGAGACAGCTGACTGGGGGCATGATCTGGAAGGATGACTCCCTCCCCCGCTTGTTTCTTTTCTGTCTGCTTTCCAGTTGCGATGACATGAGATTTTCCCCCCAGACCATTCTGCCATGACGTTGCATGTTGAAGCCTGAACATGAACTGAAACTACCAACCATGAGTCCAAATAAACCTCTCCTCTTTTAAATTGTGGATGTCAGGTATTTTTTTTTCCTAGTGATGAGGAATGTGACTAAAACACAATATTTAAGAGAACAGGAATAAAGGATAATACTACCTAAAATTTGGTACTCAAAGATAAGAAAGAATTGCATACAAGCTAATTTTATTTATTTGTAGAAGAGACTCTGATGCTGTAGAGAAATAGGGTCCAAGCCAGGTGTGATGGCACACACCTGTAATCCCAGGTGTGCTGATACAGGAGGATTACCCTGAATTTGAGGCTATCCTGGGTGACATAGTGAGTTCAAGGCCAGCCTGAACTCAATAACAACACTCTGACTCTAAATTTAAAAAAAAAAAGCAAAAAACAGAGTCCAAATATAAATATGTTAAATACAAAGCTGACCACTGAACCAAAAATATAAACCCTCCTAAATATTAGAATTTACATGAACTTTTTAGAAAAAATATGAAAAACTGAAGTCCTTATATAGAGTCATATGAATATATATACAAATATATGCATATATATGCTTATCTCACTATTTGTTTGTTTGTTTGTTTGGTACTAAGAGTCAGTTTGGGACCTTGCACTTGCCATGTGAGTGTTTATGCCACTGAGCTATATCCCCAGCCTTATCTTATCTTTTAAAAAGCTGACCTATATGAACCACAAACCAAATCCAATGCTATACTATATTATGTTGTATAGATACTAAAACATAGATTCATAGATAAAAATAAAAAAAGGATGGACAAAGGTATAACAGACAATGTATATCTTTCAAAAGCAGGATTTAACATTTTAATAGAATAAGGTTGAATTCAAGCCAGAATGTATGCATAAGCAAGAAGAGACATATACTTTGTAATCCTACAGACTGCAATCCATAAAATAATGCTGCACTAAATAGTAGTAACTTTTATGAAGTAGAAATTATGACAGGAATATGTAGAAGTACCTTAAAATTAGGTAAATTCACTTCTCTCAGTCTAAGACAAATCAAGTGAACAATAACAACAAAAAATGAGAATAGAGACCTATACTAAATAATTAATAAGGCAGGGGTGATGAATACATATTAATGTATACATGATAAAAATGAAAGCCAGGTACAATGCCACAGGCAGGTAATCTCAGCACTAGGGGAGACTAAGAACATCACAAGTTCTAGCCCAGCCGAGGCAATTTAGTGAGACCATTTCAAAATAAAACACTGAAGAACTGGGGATATAAATCTGCAAAGTCCCTGGGTTCACTTCCCAGTATCAGAAAGAAAGAGGGATAGAGATAGAGATAAGTGACATTTTTACAAGCTTGCTAGATTCATGAAAGTTAAGCTTATAATGAATGTCAAGTGAACTTCAATAAATTCCAAAAGTACAATATTATAGATTCAACCTCTAAAAATAACACAGTGAGTATTGATAACAAAATGAGAAAACAGAGTTTTCCTTTTATCTTGAAATTTTTTTAAAACAATAAAATAACCTTTGGCTGAAAGGGAAATGTAAATCAAAATGGCAGGATTTCTGAAATAGTAACTGCCTATGAGACTTATGGACCAAAAGTACAGTAATCTTCTGAAGAAAACTCATATCACTTCTTATTTCAATGAAAAAACCCAAAATATTGAGAACAAATTAAACATTCAATTTTTAAAATTTAGAAAATACCAAACCAGAGAAAATATAAAGAAAAAACTACAAAGAACTATAAATTCCTAATAGGCATTAATTTTAGGCAACAAAAAAATAAAGCTAATAAAGAAAGTTTCTTAAGAAGTAAATCAAGGGTCACAAAATTATACCAAATGTGGGTTCCATCTGCACCTGAAAATTTTACAAGTTTCAACTTCCGTGTCCAAAAGTTATATTGCAATACAGAAATATTCATTTTTAAATACACAGTTTACAGTTGCTTTTTTGTGCTATGACGGCCCAATTGTGAAAGAGACCATATGTGGCATACTTAGCACATACTGCTGCTAGGCACTACAAATCTGTGACACAGCTCTAACATAAGAGCATTTTGAGTGCTGTGTTGCTTTTCATATAGCAGCATATTATTGTATTTTATTTTTCAATTTGATTTTTATTATCAAATACACTCATCATGTCAAAGTGAGAAATGTGAACTAAAAAAACCTCATCCTTTCAAAGCAGAATGGAATGTGCATTATTTTGTTAACCAAGTTAGGTGGCAAAAGATTATGTTTAATCTATAATGACACTGTAGCTTTGCTTGAAAGAAACCAGTGTGGTTTAAATATACCAGATCAAACAATCTTCACAGTATTCATAACACATGAGAGCAGCAATCAGAAAAATTGGAAATTTTAAAGTAAAATACCTCTCTTGATTCTAGCATTTCTTCATAAAATATGTCAATGAAGCTGCAATAAAAGTAACTTTCTGATTACTTCCTTTACTAAGGAAGAAAATTCACCTACTAACTGAATTAAATTGTGCTTAATTGTCTCAAGTTTTATCCATTTTCCTACAAATAACTCAAGTTTTTATCTTTTATGGTAGAGTAGTATTCCATTGTGGGTAAATACATTTTCTTTATCCATCCATCTGTTGGTGACACACAGGCCACTTCCAAGATTTAGCTATTATTAATTGTGCTGTTGTATGCATGGGTAAGCATGTATCACTGTAAAAAGATGTCTTTAACTCTTTCAGAAAGTCACCTACAGGGAAATAGCTAGGTTGAATGGAATTCTAGTTTTAGTTTGAGGAATCTCTATACTGATTTCCATAGTGGTTGTAACAATTTACATTCCCACCAACAATGTATAAAGGTTCCTGTCTTAGTTATGTTTCTTATTGTTGACATAAAATACCCAACTGCCAAAGTTAGAGAAGGAAAGGTTTATTTGGCTCACATTTTGTAGAGGTTTCAGTCCATAGGCAGCTGATTCCAAGGTAGGGTGACACGGCAGAGGGGCACTGCAGAGGAGAACTGTTTATGGCAGGCAGGAGGTAGCAAAACAAGCAAGAGATCAACACAGCTCTTTCTATCCATAACATTTTATCCAGGCTACATAGGGTGGGTAGCACTAGTACCCGTAATCCTAGCGCTCTTGAACCTAACATTGTACCATGAATTAATCCCAGTGTCACACATTATAGATCCAGCCACCTTGAGCCCCCCCCCCACTGCAAGAGGCTTTAGGAGGACATCTAGACACAAGCTGTAACTGTTGTTCTTTTCCTGCATCCTTATCAGTATTTGCTATAATGTGATTTCTTGATAACAGTAATTCTTTCTGGAGTAAGATAGACTCTCAGAAAAAGCCAAACCCTCCCTACGAGTGGCACCATGTGTGGGCCACTGAGGGGAAAGCCAGACACCTGCCCTTTTCTGTGAGTCAGCACTATTCGCAGGCTGTAGGTGAGGAGAACAAGGAGTGAAGCCCTCCTTGCAAGTCAGCACCACGCATAGACGGCTTGAGAGAGAACCATATGCCAGCCACTTGTGGAGTGCGGGCTGGGAGACAACAAGAGCCAAGGTGCCCCCCTCCACCAAGTGATCATCTGATCTAAAAAACACAGGCTGCAATGATAGCTATTGAGGTAAAATACATTTTAATGCTTGTAGTGTTTAATGTTTAACTGACTTTGCAGGTCTAAAGCTGGTAGCCTGATCATCCATTTGAAGAATAACAATATGCAATGTAGCATCTATGGGGGGTCTCCTTCTGAAGGGAGTAGCCACTGTTAGTTCCCTATTATCTTGTTTTGAAGTCTTGTATCATTTTCGTTGTTTTGTATGGTTGGGTTTTGTTCTGTTGTGTCTTGTTTGATTTTATTATATCTGATGGCACAGGCAGCTTTTTCAAAGATAGCAAAATATATTATGGTAGCTGTGTTGGATTTACTATTATCTTGTTTTGAAGTCCTTTATTGAATTCATTGTTTTGTTTTTATTGGTTCTATTCTGTTTTGTTTTTTTTATTTTTACTATGTCTAAAGGTATGAACAGTTGTTTTGAAGACAGTAAGAGGCATTATGGTAACCATCGTTGATTTCCTATTATCTTGTTTTGAAGTCCTGTGTCATACTGTTTTGTTTTGATTGGCTTTATTCTGTTTTATTTTGCTTGGTTTTATTCTCTTTAAAATAAAAATCACAAAAAATGATGGAAACAAAAAATGTCCAACATAGGAAAGAAATGGTACCCATGAAACAGATCAAAACAGAAATCTAAGAGATTAAAACCTCCTTTGAAATTACATGCAACAAATTGAAGAGGACTGAATTTCAGATCTGGAAGACAGAATTGCAGCTGGTGATTATGGAAAGAAAGATATCTTTAAAATAGTAAGATATCATCAAAAATAGATCCAATAGCTAAAAAGCAAAGCAAAAACAATAACATGTGTGAATGGGGTTAATGAGAAAACAAATGCCATTTTAAAAAAAAAACCTTCACAGAAATAATGGCAGAAAATTTCCCAAGAGTGGATAAAGAATTTGACATTAAAACAAATAGAACTCAAAAGAGACATGACCAAAATAAGCCTACACCAAGATGTATAATAATCAAAATTACAGAAATTCAGAGTATTCTGTAATACAAACAGTATTAAAAGCTGTTAAAGAAAATAAACAGATGACTTATAAAAGAAAGTCCATCAGAATCATGGCAGACTTCTCAACACAATCCTCAAGTCAAGAAGAGCTTGGAGTAAAGTATTTCAAGACTTCAAAGAAAAAACTCCCAACCCAGATTGATGTACTCTACAAAACTTTCAAAATTAATGGAGTAATAAGATACACCCATGACAAACAATAACTCAAGAAACTCATGACGACCAAATGAACCCTACAGTGAGTACTAAAAGATATTCTAGACAGAGATAAAAGCGACCACAATTCCAAGAATAACAGCAGAAAGAAACCACCAGGCAGAGCAAGCAATTAAACAGAGGGGAAAGTCAGAGAACCAACAGTGGGAAAATAACATGACAAAGATAAGTCAATACATATTAGTTATAACCATCAATGCAAACGGACTTAATTCACTAATCAAAAGAAAGAGACTGGTAGAATGGATCAGGAAACAAGATCCAACAACATACTGTGTAGAGAAACACAGTTAACTCAAAAAGAAATTCATTGACTGAAAGCCAAAGGATGGAAAACAATACTCCATGCAACAGGAACTCAGAAAAAAGCAGGGGTAGTTATGCTGTTTGCAGACAATGTGAACTTCAAGAATGAGTAAAAGAGATGAAGAAGAAGGTCACTATGTACTTCTTAGGGGAAAATTTCAAGAGGAAGAGATAACAATCATAAATATGTATATACCAAATATGGGATCACCCAACTATATAAAACAATTATTAACAGGGATGAAAAACCAAGAAATAACACAATTGTAATGGTGGTCCTTAATACCCATTGTCACAGAGACAAATCAACTAGACAAAAAATTATAAAGACATATCAGAAGCAAACCAAACCTGTGAGCACATGGACTTAGTAGATGCTTTCAGATTGTTTCACTAAACAATATCAAAATATACATTCTTCTGAGCTGCACATGACACATTCTCTAAAACATCTCATATACTAATGCACACAAATGCAAAGGAGTTGAAATTATTCCATGCATATTATCTGACCATAGTGCAATGAAATTGGAAATCAATGGCAAAAGAAACCTTAAAAACTCCATAAATGCATGGAAATTAAAAATAACACCCTCATAAACAACCAATGGGTCACAGATAAAATTAAGGAAGACATTAAACAATATTTACAATTAAACAATAATGCAGATAAAACATACAGAAACTTATAGGAAGCAATGAAAGCAATCTGAAGAGCAAAATTTATAGCAGTAAATTCTTACATCAGGAAAACAGAATGAACACAAATAAAAAACCTAATGCTGCATCTCAAGCTTTCAGAAAAAGAAGAGCAAGTCAAATCCAAAGCCCATACAAGGGAAGACATTATAAAGATCAGAGAAGAAATTAACACAATGGAGACTAAGAAAACAATACAAAGAATTAATAAATTGAAGTTAGTTCTTTGAAATAACACATAAAATCAATAAACCTTAGCCAATCCTCTCAAAAAAAGGAAATAAAATACTAAAATTCATGCATTGAGGAATAAAAAGGGTGAAATATATAGATTCTGTGGAAAGTCACAAGATCATTAATACCTACTTCAAAAATCTACCCTCATAGTATGGAAGACGCAGCAGAAACAGAGATTCCTAGACAGATAGGAGCTACTAAAACTGATATAAGAAGACATAAAAACTGATAATTCAATATAATTAATGAAATTGAAAATATAATTAAAAACTTACCAACAAAGAAAAGCCAGGTCCTCATAGATTTACTGCTGAATTCCACAAGAAATTTAAAGAAGATTTAATATCAACACTCCTCAAACTCTTTAATGAAATTGAAAGAAAAGCAATACTCCCTAACTCATTTCAGGAGGCAAACATCATGCTGATACCAAAACCAGAAAAAGACAAAACCAAAAAAATAGAACTATGAATCTATTTCCCTAATGAACATAGATGCAAAATCCTCAATACGATACTAGCAAACAGAAAGCAGCAAATCATCAAGAAGATTATACACCATGACCGAGCACAATTCATCCCAGGAATGCAGGGATGGTTCAACATACACAAATTGATAAATGTAATACACCACATCAACAGAGCAAAAGACAAAAACCACATGATCATCTCAATAGATGCAGAAAAAGCTTTTGACAAAGGCCAACACTCATTCACAGCAAAAAACCTACAGGAAATCACGATAAATATCTTTAACTCAATCTGATAAAAACTATCTATGACAAACCAACAGCCAACATCATACTAAATGGATAAAAACTGAAAGCTTGCACTCTAAAATCAGGTCCACTATCATTACTCCTATTCAATATAGTTCTGGAAACATTAGCCAGAGCAACTAGACAAGAGAAATAAAAGGAATAAGGATAAAAAAGGAAGAAGTTAAATTATCAAGATTCACAGATGACATGTACTCTACAGAAGAGACCTCCAAAACTCTACCAAAAGACTTCTGATTTAATAACCAAATTTAATATTATAACTGGATACAAAGTTAACATTCAAAGATCAATAGCATTCCTGCACACAAACAACAAACTCACTAAGAACCTAGGGAAACCACACCCTTCACAATAGCCTCCTGTCATGGTTTATGTCGGTGGCCCCCAGGCCTCATGTATTTGCATTGTACATTTGTGACAGGTTCATTGTCTAGTGCTTGGATTGATGGTGTCAGTGCTACACCCTCCTAGGGGGTGGAGCCAGGATGTGATGTAATGGCAGGAAGAAGGTGTGTCTCTCTCTTGCCAGTTCCCGCTTGCTGTTTGCAGCCACTATAAACTGCAGCCCCGCCATGCCACCCTGCCTTGCAGCCAACTGAGTATGGACTAAAATCTCCAAAAGCTGTAAGAAATAAACCTTTCCTTTCCCAACTTTGGGTATCAGGTATTTTGTCTCAGCGATGAGTAAAAAGTAACTAAGACAGAATTTGGTACCAGGAGAGGGGTCATTGCTGTGACTATACCTGACCATGTTTTTTGAGAGGCTTTAAAAATGGCTTGTGAGCAGAGTTTGGAAAGGTTCGGACTTGTCACCTGGATACACAGAGCTGGAGCAGCTTAGGCTCTTCTGTAGAGGAGATTCTGGTCAGAGCTCAGGAGACCAAAAGGCTAATAGAAAACCTGATAGTAAAGACCAGGTTTGCAAGGTTTCTCCTGGGAAGGAGGACTGTATTGGTTGTTGGACTCCCTATGATGTGTGTTATGGCTTGGCAGAAAGTTTGTCTGCATTTTGCTCATGCCCAGAGACTTTGCCTGAGACTGAGATTAAGGGTAATGGACTGATTAATCTGGCAAAGAAAATTTCAAGGCAGTCAAATGTTGAGGCTGTGGTATGGCTATTGTTGGGGGCTTTTAGCCAGATCTATGTTGCAAATCAAGAGCAAAGAGCCCAGCACGATAATTTAAAACACTGTGAGTTTGGCCAAAAGGAAAACTCCAGTAAAGCTGTGGATTGTAAAGATAGTGCCAAGACTTTGATTGCTGAGAAGAAACAGAGAGATAAAAAAGATGGCCACTGGGCATCCCAGGAAGCAGTGGGTCTCTACCCTTTGCAGCCCCAAAACTGCAAAAGTAAAAAAATTTTCTCAGATTAAAAAGCTTCAGAGCACCATGCTCCAAAATGGCACGGGAGACCACATGAGGTTCCAAAATGGCAGCAGCCACATGAAGTTTCAAAATGGCGGCAACATAAAAAAGCTTTTCTTCAGAATTGAGTTCACAGAGCCCAGCGATCTAGGCAATTGACCCCTATATCCAAGAGAGAAAAAAGCCTGGCTACTGCTCCAGCTGGCAGCAGACCTTGGTGGCATCCAAGGTGGTGGCATTGCTGATTTTAGGTGCAAGAAAAATGCACAAATTCTGAGGGTAAAAAGGCTTCCACCTCGATTGCAAAGGGCCTGGGAGGCCAAACAGTGTGCCTCTGAGAGGGCAATATATAAAAATATAAGTGTAAAGCCAACGGTGCAGTAGAGACCCTAAAAGTTTAAAAAAGCCAAAAACATAGATCATCCAAGAAAAGCTACAAAAACTGAGCAAAGAGGGTTTAAGACAAAAGCTGTGGGAGCTAAAATCCCTAACAGTGCCGTGGGGGTGAAATCACCCAAGCCTTTTGGAGCTTGCAACCAGATTGTTTCAAATGCTGAGCATAAAACTCTAGGACTTAATGTTCGCCCTGCTGGATGTTGGACTTGCTTTGTTCCCAATGCTTTGTATTGCCCCGGTTGTAACTTTTGAAATGGTGATGTTTATTTTGTGCCTTTGCATTTCAAAAACATTTAACCTTGTTTCACTTGTACAATGGGTTACAGTTAAGAGTTTGCTTTAGATATTAGAGGAGACTTGAGACTTGAACTTCTCAGCAATGCTAAAAATGTTAGGAGTTTGGCAACTCTTAGACTAAATGTCTTTTATATAAAGGTAATACATTAGTCTCTGGGAGCCGGGGGTAGAATGTCATGGTTTATGTCGGTGGCCCCCAGGCCTCATGTATTTGCATTGTACATTTGTGACAGGTTCATTGTCTAGTGCTTGGATTGATGGTGTCAGTGCTACACCCTCCTAGGGGGTGGAACCAGGATGTGATGTAATGGCAGGAAGAAGGTGTGTCTCTCTCTTGCCAGTTTCTGCTTGCTGTTTGCAGCCATCATAAACTGCGGCCCCGCCATGCCACCCTGCCTTGCAGCCAACTGAGTATGGACTAAAATCTCCAAAAACTGTAAGAAATAAACCTTTCCTTTCCCAACTTTGGGCATCAGGTATTTTTTCTCAGCGATGAGTAAAAAAATAACTAAGACACTTCCAAAAAATGAAATACTTAGGAATCAAACTAACAAAAGAAGTAAAAGATCTACCCATTGAAAATTACAGTACTTTGAAAAAGGAGATTGAAGAAGATATCATAAAATGGAAAGATATTCCTTGCTCATGGATAGGAAGAACAAACATAGTGAAAATGACCATACTTCCAAAATTGTTAAACAAACTTAATGCAATCTCAATCAAAATATCATTAGCATACCTCACAGAACTAGAGAAAACGTTCCTCAAATTCATTTGGAACTCAAAAAGATCTACAATAGCAAAAGCAACTCTGGCAACAAAGGCAAGGCAGGAAGCATTACAATCCCTGACTTGAAATTATACTACAAAGCTACTGTGATAAAATCAGCATGGTACTAGCAAAAAACAGACTTGAGGATTAGTAAAACAGACTAGAAGATGAATTAGCTTTGTCTTTGATGAAGGGCCAAAACATGTTCACTGGAAGAAAGATAGGCTCTTTAATAAATGGTACTGGAAAAACTGGCTTTTCAAAGGCCAAACTTTGGTTTCCAAAGGCCAAAACTAGACCCATATCTGTCATTGTTTTAGTTACTTTTCTCTCATTGCTGAGACATAATACCTGATGCCCAAAATTAAGGAAGGAAAGGTTTATTTAGCTCATAGTTTATGGAGGTTTCAGTCTATAATCAGCTGGTTCCAAGGCAGGGTGGTGTGGCAGGGGAGCAATACTTCATGGTGGTGGAAAACAGCAAAAGCAACAAGAGCAAAAAGAGAGAAGTGCTGGAGAAGACTCTTTCTGGCCCTTATATTGTATGTAGGCTACCTTCCCTAGGATGGGTGTGGCACTCACATCCATAGTACCAGCACTAGACAATGAATCAATCACAAACTCTAGATTCAGCAGCCTTTGAAAAGCACCCCCTGTGACCACATGAGGCTTTGTGGGGACAATGAGACACAACCATAACAATCACCATCTACTAAACTACAGCCAAAATGGATCAAATATCTAAGTATTAAAACAGAAACAATCTACTGGAAGAGAAAGTAAATAGAAATCTTGAAGACATAGATGGAGGCAGAGAGTTCATGCACAAAAGCCACCCCAATTAACTAGTTAAAAACAGTAGTTGCAGATGTCTCATTCCTCTGGTGAAGGTCAACCTTCAGCTAAGAGAATTTTCCTAAACTAACATAATTTTTACTTGGAGAAGTTCTTGAGCTGACTCCCAAAGTCCTACTCAGTTTTCCAAGTTGTCCTACTCTAAGCCCTTCCCTTATTTGAAAACCAAATAAATATGGGCAACCTGGAGAAGCAATTTGTTTCAGCCCCCAGAGAATCTCAAGTACTGCTAGAGGGTTTAGATCCTCCTGAAACCCTAAAATCATACCACTTGTCTCTTTTATTTAAGCCTTCACCATACACTGGTTTGGGAGATTGCAGGCCTGATCAGTCCATGATAGCCAATTGTACCTCAAAGTACTTATATCAAGAACATACAAAGATTTCAGAAAAAAGCAGGCACCCCCACCATCACCAAATTCAAAGGCCTAAACAAAAAACGGGCATCTGAGAGGCCAGAGATTTGGCTCAGCAGCACAAGTGCCTGCCTAGCAAGTACAAGGTTGTGAGTTTGATTCCCAGTACGCCATAAAAAAAAGAAAAGAAAAGAAAAGAAAAGAAAAGAAAAGAAAGAAAGAAAGAAAGAAAGAAAGAAAGAAAGAAAGAAAGAAAGAAACAAGCAAAAGAAAAAGAAAGAAAAAATGGGTATCTGAGATGAATACACACTTTTCAGATGAAGAAACACAAATGGCAAATAAATATATGAAAAAAATGTTCAACATCAATGGTCATTCAAATTAAAAGCAACACTGAAATTGCATCTTACTCCAGAAACAATGGCTATCATTAAGAAATCAACCGATAACAAGTGCTGGAGGGACTGTGGGGGAAAAGGACCCTTCTCCATTGTTGGTGGGAGTGCAGACCTGTGCAACCACTATGGAAATCAGTATGAAGATCCCTCAAAAAGCTAATATTAGACATTCCATTCATCCCAGTTATTTCCCTTCTGAGTATCTTCCCAGAATTAAAAACATCATACCACAGCAACATATGTGCACCAATGTTTACAGCAGCACAATTTGTAATAGCTAAACAACCCAAATGCCCATCAACCAAGAAATGGATAAAAAAGATGTGGTACAATGGAATACTACTCAGCTATAAAGAAGGATAAACTTGAGACTTTTATAAGTAAACAGATGCAACTTGAGACCATACTCATTAGAGAAATAAATCAAACTTGCATATGTAAACACTGTATCATCTCCCTAGTGCAAGAAGCTGAAAGTGTAAGTAAGATTCAAAAAGTACATAGATATTATGAAATGGGAAGAAATTGTCCAAAAGGAAAGAGAAACTGGGATGAGGGAAAGGATATAAGATGGAAGAGAAAAGAATATATATACATATTATATATATATATATATATATATATATATATATATTATATATATAATATAATATATAGATAAATTATATATATAATATATATAATATAATATATAGATAAATTATATATATAATATATATATTAAAGATAGTTATACTACTGATTTCTATTAGTCTATTTAAATATTTAAATTAAAAGTTTGTGCTTATATTGTTTGATCAATTTTTCAAGACTATCTTATAATACAAGCAAGTATTTTGAAGATAACAATATGCAGTATATTAACCATTGTTATTATGATCTTGTTTTGAAATTTTGTTTTTCTCTTTAAAATAAAAAAATGAGGCACAATAAATTTTAAAGAGCTTATTTAAGCAAGAAGACATTTGCTAATTGGAGAATACCCAAATGAAAGACAAAATGTCAGATTCAAGCCATTGGGAAAATAGTGAAGAAAACTAAAGAAATTTTATCTGCAGATACACATTTGTCTTATTGTTAGTCCTTGTTAGAAAGCCTCTAATCATACAATTATAAGTTAGTTGGCTGCTTATAATTAGCTGAGGTTATTTTTACTCCTGTCTGATATAAGCATTTACCAGAAAGGATCCCTGTTAAATTTTGCTTGTTTATAGTTATGACTCAAGGTAGGTTTCACTTGTTTTCATTTTAAGCTACGTGAAGGCTGGTTTTAAGGACTAGTGGGTTTTATATGGAAAATTTTCAATCCTCACCTCCATTATAATTTGTTCCAACAAGATAGGGTCATTTGGACTTTTTTTTGAGATTTTTAAATTTATGAATAATTTAGAATAGGATAGAAAATATAGTAATAATCATTATTCCACTATTTACAATCTAGAGGAAAAAGCCTCAGATGACAAAGCAAAAAAAGTATATTAAATGCAAAAAATGTCCTTTGTTCACATATCTAAAATGTAAATACTTTATTAATGATTCCCATTACTAATCCTGTCATTTTCTGAAAATACCTTTAAATAGGTAAAACAGTATGAACTGCTGCTGATGCTTTTAAATTTCTATACAATTTATTTTAAGACTACCAAAATTTTATCAGAAACAGAACCTATGTAAAACTTCTCAAAGATAAAATGTAGGCAACACAGACATACACAAAAATAAAGATTGCTGAAGTGGAAAATATATAGTCAAAAGACCAAAAACGTTTTTAATGCACAACTAAAAGAAGTACTTTTTAAGAATTCTTAACAGCTAGGCAGGGGGGAACATGCTTGTAATCCTAGGACTGGGGAGGTGAGATGGGTGGATCAAGAGTTCAAGGACCACCTAGGCTACACAGGACTTAAGGCCACAGCTTGAGTACATAGCAAAACCCTGTCTCAAGCAAACAAACAAAACAAAATTCGTAACAAAGGAAACATAATATCCATCAAAAATAGGAAGAGATAAAGGAGAGAGGAGGAAGTATAAGCCTACTAATCTAGTCATTGCTTAGTAGAGAATAAATTCACTCTGCCTAAAATTGGAACATCTACTTTTAAAACTATATTTATTATATTCTCAATACTGTTCTTATTCCTTTCTTCTTATTATTAAAGAATCATATAGACATTATTAGCATAACACTTTATTTTCATTTCATCAGCTTCACAGCAAGTCAAACACGAATAAAATTTCAGATGCTATGTGAAACTGCTGAACTTTTATAGCAAAAGTGCAAAATGGCATTATTCCACTGTGTGGAATGAATTCGGTCTATATAACTCTCATCCAGCTGTGCACACACAAAGAAGTCTGGAATAATGCTTTCCAAAAGTTAACATTAATTTTTTCTATGTGATGGAATTGGTAGTGATTTATTGCTGTTGTGTTTTTTTAATTCCTTCTATTGCTTGAGTATTTTGTACTTAAGAAATAGTCTTTCAAATTAAAAATCATTTAAAAATATTTTTAAAAATCACATGTTTACATTCACACTGATACAAATTACAGATAGAGCAACTGTGGAGCAAAAGAATACCATCCAGCTAGATAGAAGAGGTGACAGCTCCTACTCCAGGAAACTGGAATAGCAAGTTCACTCAAGAAAATACAAACAGCAGGTCATGGAGGATATGGAGTCAAGTTCTTAGAACACAGACTAAAAAGTCCAGTTTGGGGTATTTTGCTAGAAGTAGTCAAAATGCTAATATGATGGAATTCCAATTAAAATACCAATGATACTCTTCAGAAAGCTAACAAGAGTCCTGAATTCCATCTGCAGTCAAAAAAGACCCAGAATAGCCAAAGCAGCACTGAACAACAAAAAGAGCAATGCTAGAGGCATCACTATTTTGCAATTCAAAGTATACTATAATATAAAGTCGCAACAAAAATGACATTGCTGGTACCAAAAAAAAAAAAAAGAAAAGAAAAGAAAAAGAAATGTAGACAAATGGAATAGATGACAGAGAACAAACCCAAGAACCTATGACAAACTTAATTTTGACAAAGAGATCAAAAACATATGCTGGATAAAAGACAATGTCTTTTAACAAATGGTGGTACGAATACTGGAGAGCCACCAAAGCTTGTAGTAATTATCTCTTTGGAAGAGAGGGAAGAAATTTGATTTTGGATGAAATGCAGAAAACTGAAACTAAATACCTATCTCTCGCCCTGTACTAAAAAATCAAATCAAAATACATCAAAACCTAGATATTAAACCACATACTGGGAGACAACATAGGGGAAATACATGAAGCCACAGGCATAAGCAAAGACTTCCTGAAAGGACTCCAAAAGTACAGGAAATATCAAGAATCAACAAATGAGACTACATGAAATTTACAAGTTTCTACTTAGCAAAGAAAACAACAGAGTGAACAGACAACCCACTGAGGAGAAAATCTTTCTTAGTTATTTTTCTGATTAAGAATTACTATCTAGGATATATAAAGAACTTTAAAAATTTAATAACCATAAAACAGTGAACCTAAGTTTAAAAAAAAAGCAAATGAACTGGACAGATACTTTTCAAAAAAAGAAGTTCAAATGATATAAAAGTATATAAAAAGTGTTCAATAACACCAGTCATCAGAGAAGTACAG
This sequence comes from Dolichotis patagonum, assembly GCA_004027295.1. NCBI lineage: Eukaryota > Metazoa > Chordata > Mammalia > Rodentia > Caviidae > Dolichotis > Dolichotis patagonum. The sequence goes on from PVJX010008688.1 coordinate 44,753, forward strand.
ATTAAAACTACATTGAGATTCCATACATCACAATCAGATTAGCTATCATCAAGAATATTTAAAATGATGAGTGCAAGCAAGGATTCGAGAAAAAGAATCCTCTTTCCTTGTTAGTAGGAATATAAACTAATACAACCACTCTGGAAATCAGTGTGGAGATTCTTCACAAGGCTAAACATAGAAATACCATTTGATTTAGCTATGTTGTTCTTGGACATATTCTTGAAATAATTACAGTCTGCATACTGTCATGACATATTCATACCCATGTCTAAGGCACTGTACCTCAAAATAGCTAAGCTGTGGAAATACCCTAGATGCCTACCAACAGATGAATAGATAATGTGGTTATATATACAAATGAAATATTACTCAGCCATAAATAAAAATAAAATCATGTCATTTTAGGAAAATAGATGAAACCATCATGTTAAGTGAAATCAAACACACTCAGTTAAATCTCTCATGTTTTCTCTGGTGTGAGAAACCAAATGAGAGAGGAAATCATGAGGTAGACTACTGGAAACAGGGAAGGGGAAACTAAGGAAAGGAAAAGGACAGGGAGATAATGAGATTGAAATTGATTGACATATTAAAAGCATATAAAACTTTCTAAATTAAACTCCATCACCATGTAATATTAACATGCATTAATAAAATATTTTTTAAAATACTTAAAAAGAAAAGGAATGAAATTGAACATGATGGCTATCATGGTGAACTGTAGGGTGAAGGTGAACTGCAGATTCTCCATATTTTAAAATCTATTCAGTCAACACTTATTTCCACAGAGAAGTGATTATCAGATTATTTTGTCTCAAATCTCATGTGCTCTTAAAAATGACTTTGGATCTTTTTGTTTGTATGGATTATAACTATCAATATTTTCCATATTAGAAATTAAAATTGGATTTTAAAATTATTCATTTAATAATCTTAAATCTATGCCACATTAACACAATATATTTTTATGAAAATAACTTTATAAATCAAAAAAATTAATGAGAAGTGTAACACTGTTTTTACATTTTTGTAAATCTAACTAATGTCTTAGATAACTGAACTCTAGCATCTAGTTTTGTATTCCATTTGTTGTGATGTCATACATCTGAAAATTTTTCTGGACACTTGGGAGATAATGAGCATGAAAAAGACAACATGTTAGCATTACAATGAAGTAGCTTTGACTTCACATGTACCACAAGAACACCTTTTGAGATTCAGTCATATAAATTTTTAGTAAGCACTTTTAAAGGTGTAACTATTCTTTTTAGTTTTTTCTTAATTTTAAAGAAGGTAAAAAACGCAACAAAACAGAACACAAGAAAACAATGTAAGAGACATACATTTCACAGCAAGATAATCAGAGATCTTCACTAGCTACCGTATTGTCTCTTGCTTTCTTCCAAATCATTGTCCATATCTTCACATATAGAGAATAAAAATGAAGTAACATAGTATAGAATTTATCTGAACAGGATGAGGAAGGCAATAGGGAAAGATCAGACAATAGGGAAGTCAATTATGGCTGTCATAACATCTCTCATTCTCTTCAAAATAGCTGTCCATAACTTCATGTATGTTGAAATTAAACAAAATAAAACAGGCTAAAATCACTCTAAACAAGGAATAATAGTATTGCTGGATTTCACATCATGACACTACAGAATCAGCACTGGGTACTGTAGTGTCTCTTTTTCTTCAAAGTAGTCTCTTTTTCTTCAAAGTAGTTGTTCATTTCAACATGTGTTATATAGTTGGTTCTCGTAAACTGTTTATAGGTTTTATGCATGCATAAGTCTCTACATGTGTATCTATCCTTCTGTATTAGAGGGAAAAACAAAACATAGCAAGACAAAACAAAACAAATTCCTATAAAAACATGAAATGAAAAAGTCATATAAAACCACAGTACAAGGTGATCTACAATGGTTACTGTCTTGTCTCTTGTTATCTTCAATAGAATTGTCCATATCATCAGGCATAGTATAATTGAATATAGCATTACATAATAATATTAATAAAAACAAAATATTATAGACAGTGTAAAACTTCAAAAGCAGGTACTAATCAAACCAGAGTGGGCATCCTAGTGAATCTTGTCATCTTCAGTGTAGTTGCCTATACTCTCAGACTTGATATTATCAATCATAAGAAATTTGAATAAAATCTGTCAATACAAAACAGCAATCTAACAAACCAGATTCAATTAAGATAAGTCATAATAAGACAGTGTAAGTTATACAGGGCTTCAGATTAAGTTGATAGCAAATTAAGGATGATTAACATACTATATCCTGCTATTTTGGGGATAGCTGTCTGTTCCCTCACATCTAGTACAAGTAGACAAACTGGAAAAGAATATAATCCATCTAAACAGAGTGTTGTGAGTAATGTGGGTTTTAAATGCTGATATACTATTAACAATATCCTCTGCCTTCTTTTTTTAGACTATTCCTCCCCTTTTACTCCCACAGGGTGCTGCGCATTTTGGGTCCCACCAACTCCCTCAGTTTTTACATTGAGGGGGGCAACCTAACCACCTACATTGAGGTGGTTCTGAACCTTCTCACTCCTGGACATGATCTTGAGTTGGATTCTTTTACCTTCAAAAGCCTCAAGGTTTTCCTTCATTATAGCTGAGTAGTTCTCTACTACACATAAGTATCTTGTCTTTCCAACCTATCTGCAGGTGCTGGTCAAGTTGTGCCTGTTTCTTTCTGGTTCCCTGTCACACAGAGCATTGTTTTCTCATACTTGATTTTTGGTCCATAAACCCTTTTTCAGGTTAATTATATTTCTTATACAGAGCACTTTGGTAGACCTTACCTCCTGATCTACTCTGCCTGTGTGTGTTTTTTTTTCAGTGGACCAAGGCAATCTGTGTTAGATATTACAGCCAACCTTCTCTGCCTCATTTGTGCTATGCTATTTTTCTGCCATTGGTTGCCTACTTTTCTCCTTCATTCCACAGTCTGCCCTGTTCACTGAGGCCTCTCTGCCACTGTTCCTGAAATCCTGGTATTTTTTTTTCTCTCTCTCTCTAGAATGTCCTTCAGGATTCTACGTAAGGTTGGATTGGTGGTCACAAATTCCCCCAGTTCCTCTTTGTCATAGAAGCATCTTGTTTCTCCATTAATTTCTAGAGACATTTTGCAGGGTAAAGCAATCTGGGCTAGAGGTTATTCTCTTTCAGAGCTTGAATTACTTAGCTCAAAGCTCTTCTTGATTTGATGGTCTGTGTCGAGAAGTCTCCCATGATTTTTGATGGGTTTTCCTTTATAGGTGATCTGTTTCTTTTCTCTGATGGCTTTTAATATTCTGTTCTTATATTGAATTTCTGGGATCTTGATTATTGTGTGTCTAGGTGCAGCACTGTTTTGGTTGTAGGTGGCTGGAGTTCTGTATGCCTCATACAGCTGAATATCATTTCCTTTTTCTATGTTTGGGGAGTTTTCCTTAATAATTTCTGTGAATAGCCTTTGCAATTCCTCTGTTTTGACTCCTGCTTCTTCAGTCACATGCTTTATTCTTAAGTTATAGATCCTCTTGTCATCCTCTAGTCTTTGTATTGTGACTTCCTGCTCCCTTGTTATTTTTAAGAGATCTTTCTTTTCATGATCAAACATTGCAAGCCTATGTTCAATTTTTAATAGTCTGTCTTTGGCTTCTTTCAAGCAGTTTTGCCAACTTTCTATAGAGTCTATAGTTTCCTGGTAGTATCTCTGAATCTGCTTCATGAATTCTAGGTTTGATTTGTATTCTTTATTGAACATTTCTCTCCTTTTGTGTTCCTCCATTCTGCTGTATGTGTCTTCTTGAGAGATGCACAGCCTTTCTTTTGTTAATCTACTTATCTCGTTTAACTTGAATTAATATTTCAGTTTTGATCTTGTTTACAAGGACCCGAAGATATCTCTTTATGTCTACTGATGCTGTGTTTGATGTTGCATGTTTGCTGTCCTCAATCTCTTTTGTGTTTACCTCTCCTGGATCAATATTCTCAAGGTTGGGAGCTTTTTCTTATTTCTCTCTCTCATCATGGTTTTGGTTCCTTCCATACAAGTGTATAGTGTAATTCCCAGCCCCTTTTCTTGTTGGCTAGGGTTCTTCTGGAGCATGCAGGCTAGGGGCTTCTGCCCTCTGCAGTCCACTATCAGAGACTGAAGTGCAAGCAAGGACAGTATATGCTGGCTCCTCCCTTCCATGTCAGTCAACCTTTGTGGGCCTTCACTGCATCAGTGTGCACCACGCTCAGGGAATTAATTGATTTATGATGACACACTGGGTCCCGGCCAGGGACGCGGCCCAGTCTAAGGAGATCCCACCAATCTGCTCTGTGAGGGGAGCAACCAACTGAAGCTGCTTCCTTACAGGGTTAGGACTATCCTGCCCATCTCAAATATGTCGGCCAGTTGGTTGCCCCTTTCCTGTGGGAGGGTCTAATTCCCACCACTCACTGCATGTTGATGCCAGTCCCTGAGAACTGCTGGGCTCCTATATGGTCTATTTTGGAGAATGTCCCATGCACAGCTGAGAAGAATGTGCATTCTGATGTTGTTGGGTGGAACAATCTGTAAACATCTACTAAGTCCAATTGCTTGCAGATATGATTCAGTTCTATTATTTCTTTGCTGACTTTTTTGTCTAGTTGATCTATCTCTTTGTGACAAAGAGCTGATAAGGTCCCCTGTAATAATTGTGTTCTTGTGTATTTGGTTTTTCATGTCCATTAGTACCTGTCTTATATAGTCAGGTGCTCCTGTGTTTGGTGCATATGTATTTATAATTGTTAGTTCTTCCTCTTGAATTTTTCCACTTACAAGTATGTAGTGACCTTTGTCTCTTTTAATCATTTTAGGTTTGAAGTTCACATTGTCTGCAAATAGAATAGTTACCCCTGCTTTTTTCTTGGTTCCTGTTGCATGGAATACTGTTTTCCATCCTTTGACTTTTAATCTAAGATTTCCTTTTGGGTCAGATATGTTTCTTTTATAAAGCATATTGTGGGATCATGTTTCTTGATCCATTCTGTCAACCTGTTTCTTTTGATAGTTGAATTGAGGCCATTTACATTTATGGATATCATTGATATGTACTGGTTCTACTTTGCCATGTTATGTTCCAATTTTTTGCTTTCTGCTTTTCCCCCTGATTTAATTGCTTGTCCCACCTGGTGGTTTCTTTCTATTGTTTTGGGGGATTGTGGTCATTTTTATCTGTGTCTAGTATGTCTCTCAATAGTCTTTCTAGGGTTGGTTTGGTGGACGTGAATTTCTTCAGTTGTTCTTTGTCATGGAAATATCTTGTTTCTCCATTAAATCTCAACAAAAGTTTTGCTTGGTACATCAGTCTGGGTTGAAGGTTGTTTTCTTTCAGGGCTTGAAGTATCTCACTCCAAGCTTTTCTTGACTTGAGAGTTTGTGCTGAAAAGTCCCCCATGATTCTAATGGGCTTTCCTTGTCTTTTCTCTAACAGCTTTTAGTATTTTCTTTTTATGCTGTATGTCTGGGATCTTAATTATTATATGTCTGGGTGTAGACTTATGTTGGTTGTGACTGTTTCGTGTTCTATGTGCCTCACTTATCTGCATAACAGATATTTTCCCCATGTTTGGGAAATTTTCTGCTATTACTTCTGTGAATGGTTTACCTATGTCATTTGCATTGACTCCTGCATCTTCACTGATCCCTATTAGTTTTTTTTTGAGAATTTTAAATTTTATTTATAAATAAAAAAAACCCAACCAAATAAAACAGAAAAAAGAGTAACAACAATACAGAATTCCAAAGGAAAAAAAGAAAAGAGCAAAAAAACCTCACTAAGAAATCACTAGTTAACAAGTTACATACTGTCATCTTGGAAATAGTTGTTCAAGTTACAAAATTAAAGCACACAAAGTAGATATTCAAACAGTGAGACTATTAACAGTTCTGATCAACAATCTAACAAAAACAGTAGTATGGTCATCTATCTTCCACACTTAAGCATCCATGCAGTTATATCCTTTAGAGCACTTTCTTTTCCTCTCTTTTTTACAGTAGCAATTATGCATTTTGGGTTTTATTGCTCCTACAGTTCTTATTACTTTCTTATTAGTTTTATATTGTTTCTCTTGGCATCATCTTGAAGCTTCTGGATTGTCATTCCATGCTGCCTTATTATTTTTAAAAGTTCTATCCTTTCATGATCACTAATTGCGATCCTGTCCTCAAGGTCCGAAATCCCATCCTCAGCTTCATTTAAACAATTTTGCATGCTTTGAATAGAATTTTTTGTCTCTTGGATGTCTCTTTCAGTCTGCTTCATGAATTCTGCTTGTTTTGTATATTGTTCATTCAAGGTTTCAATCAGTTTCCCATGCTCCTGTACTTTTTTCTCTATTTCTTCTTTAGCTGCACTCAGCAACTCCTTTACTAAGGTTGTTACTTCTGTCTTTACATGGGAGAGTACTTCTAATTTGATTTCCTCTATGGCCTCATGGAGTTGGGTTTTTTTAATTTCATTCATTATCTTTTCAGAGATTTCTGGTGTGCTACTTTTGGAGTCCTCTATTTCAATGGCTCCTGTACTTGCACCTGTTGGACTGGATGTTTGAGATTGCATTTTTCTTTTTTGTTTTGCCATTTTCCCCTTTTGAGTTAGTGTTTGGTCCTTCAGACCCGCTAGTGTCAACTGTTGGTAGTGTGTATCTTGGTGTCCTACTGTAAGGTTTATGTTTGGCCAATTGCTAGGTCCCACAATGAATAGGTGGGTCAGTCACCTGACTTCCTGCTGCATGGCCTATTGGGTGAGTCCTATATTCTTCCTGGGCTAACAAGCCTAGTAGTATTGATGTAGGTCAATTTTTAGTTTCTGCTAGTACTTTATCTTCAGGTTATTCAAGGTCATCATATCTCCCTGTCTATAGTGTTTGTGTCAGCTGAGGCCCTACTGTGTGTGCCTGTGTGTCTCATAATCCCTTTTGATTTTCTTCAAGTTGGGGGAGTCCTTCTCGACACACTCCTCACTCTGCCTGATGTTTTCTGTGTGTAGGAAGGGGTCACCCTCACTCTTGTCAGACTTACCAAGGTCTTACAGTTAGTTGGAGGGAGCTTTACTACTGGCCCTATTTAGCCACTGTACACCTCTATTTTAGGGGCATACTCACCACACTGACTGGAGCCAGCTGAGATCTTCTGTTTTGGTGAGGCAGTCATTTAATCTCCCTTCAACCTAGCACAGATAATCTGCTGTAGTCCAAGGTTCCTCTGGGAGCAGAGTTCCAAGTTTGCCCTGTGTGCTGGGATTCTGCAGGGGCACGCATGGTCGGGGCCCATGGGTGGATTCTGGGCCCGACTTGCTGCTTGGAGTTTGCTGAGCGTAGCCCAGTTAGGCCCGCTAGTCTCTCTTGTGCATCCTGGGGTGGCCTCAGATGCAAGGCATGGTCTTACTGCCTGGGAGCAGAGTTCCAAGTTTGCCCTGTACAGGTTGGGATTCCACTGGAGAGGGTGTGGTCAGGGCTCAGGCCCAAGATGATAACCTTATATCAACAGTTTCTATAAATGAATAAAGTCCTATGAGTAGGTAAACTACCATTTCAAGAAAAGGACAAAAAAGAGGGAACCTGCCCTAAGAAATACTAAACAAATCAATGAAATGATGTAATATTATTATAATAACAGATCAATGAAAGAGTTTAGAAATATAGTCATGTTTATATAGTCAGCTGTATGACTATGTAAGAATTTAATATACACTAAAATGGGCACCACATATCAATGGAAAAGGATAGATGTTTAATGAAAGGTGTAAACCTATCTCACACTTTAGAATAAAACAAAATTGGACATAAAAGTTTTCCAAAGGTAGACTCCTTATCGAATAAAGACCTAAATGTGAAACTTAAAACAACAAAGTTAAAACAGGAAAATATCTTGGTAAAACTCAGGCAGATAAGAGTATTATAGACAGAATTTCACATGCACATATAGAAACAAAAAATAGTGATAATTTTTGTTATATCATAATTAAACATTTCTTTTCAAAGTTAACACTTTCAAAGTTTCTTTTCAAAGTTAACACTATTGACATAGTGTGTGACCACAGCTGTATATGGGACAGAAAAGATTACACCAGAGACAAAACTTTAGTTCAGTCATCAAGAGGATCCAGAGGGGTTACTATTTCAACATAAAAGAGCTTCAGGAAAACAGCAGCAAGCTGAAACCTATATGATTATTTATTTGTAACTCAAAGTTATGAGCCAGGCATTTAGCTCAGCAGCGTAAGTGCCTTCCTGGCAAGTACCAGGTCATGAATTCAATCCCCAGAACAAAAAAAAAGTATGAGAATACAGATGTAAAAGAAAAATATTTACAACATATTGTGTAGGAGTTTTGGTCAGTGGACAAGGCCAGAAAGAGATGATTGTTACATGACACATTTCAACCTAGCTTAAGGAATCTTATCAGGGCAGATGGGACACATGGCCAAAGCAAACACCTCAGAGAACAGTTTTTAATTCTGTTGACCATCGTCTTACAGATTGTGCTCTAAATGATAACCATACATTCCCACAGCCCTGAACTGCTGTGTACAAAATCTCTTTCTTTTTCATATTCACTTTACAGAGCTAAATCCCCGGCCCTCACTTCAAATACTCTTTTGGCCAGCCACCCTACAACAAATTACCGACTGGGAGAAAACACTGCAATATCTAAAAACAATAATTACAAATAGCTACAACACACCCAAAAATTGACAAAGCATTTGAACAAGTAATTTATAGACTAGGTATTCAAAATGGATTAGAAACATAGAGAAGTTCAAACTCATTAATAAGGAAAACATAAATTGAAATAGTGATACAGACAGAAAGAAGTGAAGAAATTATATAATTCTGCCTTACTGGCAGAGGCATGGGAAACCTCATGCATTCCTAGTAGGAATCCACTCTGGACAGCAAACTATGAATGTGGTGAAACCCAGGTGGAACCCAGGAGCCTGCACAAAGAAGCAATTCACCTACCCTCTTGGTAAGCACCTCCCTCCAGCGGGAGCCAAGAGGAGACCCAGAGAACAGCCCCGAGATTCAGCCATGGCCATGGTGGAACCCATGAGCCTGCAAAAAGAAGCAATTCGCCCACCCTCTTGGTAAGTGCCTTCCTCTGGCATGATCTAGGAGACTCAGTAGTGTCTCTTGAGCCTACAGGTGCATGGGCTTGGAATCAAACATCCCAAACCTCCTCCCCCCACCCCTGTTAGCAACTGGGGACAGAGGTCTGAGCATCTCTTGGCAGGATGACTGTATGCAACATAGCAAATATGGGGGGGTCTCCTCTATCTTCTCTTTGAAAGCAAGTGTTGTTTTCAGTATGATCTCCCAGCACCCCAAGTCAACCGCACGGTGCAGGTCCCAATGCGCCAGGGTCTCTCTCCTTTGGGCCGCCGAAAGTCTGCCACACTCTCAGCCACCCCCCAGAGAGGGGAAGAGCTCCTTGTTCTCCCGGCATCCTGAGTCAACCGCACGGTGCAGGTCCTGAGGCATCAGGGTCTCTCCCCTGCAGACCCCCTAAAGTCCACCACACTCACCTGCTATTTCTTTCTGATGAATTGACCATTCCATTTCCAAAGTTCTGAAATGGCCAACAGACCACAGAAAGAATTCTCTTTAGGCTCCTGTTTGAAACCAGCAGCTACAGCGGTCTGCTGGCCTTGCATCAGGGCCACATTACTATTTTCTTAAAGCTACCCTTTCCTAAAACAAATGAAGACTTCCTCTCTGATCTTTTAGCACTAACAAGAGGATTTAGTAGACAATATTACATCTAAAGGACCTTCAAAACCCCATAATCTCAAGGAAAAGGAATCAACTCTTGAAGAAAAAGCCCTTGAATAAGAAAAGGGCATATATTTCTTGCTCAGCTGATGGAAATACATACATATCTAAAAGTCAATCGAAATACAAGTACCTCCTGTTGAGTTTATCAAGTCTGTAAAACTTCATAGTTGCATAATACTAACAACTGCCATTTACTGAAAACCTGCTACAATGCCAGGCAAAGTGCCAGTACACTGATATATAATTTATTTAATATACCCAAAAGCCATACAAAATAGATACTATTATTGTCATTTTAAAGATGAGGAAAATGACCAAGGGAGGTTAAAAATTTTACCCAAAGTCACAGAGCTGGTAAGGGGAGGAGCCAGTAGTTAATGGCAAAACTGACAAGTCTGTGAGCCTGGGCTGTCACAACTATAGCATAGATTTTGTGACCTTCACCCTAACTGGAGAACCAATGTTGTGAACATAATGCTAGCTGCATTTAACCATTTCATGTAACTGTCTTTTTAAAAAGTTCTTATAATTAAGAATTTCATGAGAAAAATAAAATGATTATTTAAGGATTATTATGTCCATACTGTGACAAAAGTACAATTTATATATATAATATTATAATGCATACCACACTGTTTACATGCCTACTTTCATGCTGGCAAAGTGTCCTTTGGAAAAGTAGTTAACTTATGGCCTGGTTAGAAAAATGAGAAATGAGGTAAAAAGGTAAATTCAAAATTTGATAACAAAACATAAAATTTTTTTAAAAAAACCTCTCATGTAAAGCTGATAAGTCAGCCTGAAAAAAGTAAAAGACAAAAAGAAAGGACCTGAACACTTAGTAACACATCGGTTTGATCCACACTCTGGGGTACCACCAGAAGTTGTTTAATCCAGCCCTTGGGTACTCTGTCCCAAATTGTTTATATATCCTAAAATAATATAATCCCTTTGAAACAAATGCTTTAAGAAACAGAGAACTGTATTTTAGGAAATGCCAATAAAGACAAGTAGAAAGGTCTACAAGTAGAAGTGGAATAAGTCTGCCTATACTTCAACAAGATCACCACTGATGGTATATAAAGTTAACTAAAAGAGAATCATTAGTCTCATAAAGTCATACTTTAAGGACTTTGGAGCTTTGGGTCTCAGTGATTCCTCTGAATATATGATACTTTAGAATCATGAATGATTTTTTTAACTCTTCTATGAGCAGAAGTTGCAAATATGCCAGTATAACTCTATAGTGCTTTGACATGCACCTTCTGAATTCATCCAGTTGCTAGGCTATTAGACTATGCAACTCCCTAGCCCTGCAGCTGAGCCACCTATATTATTCTGGGCCCTCCCTGACTACACCTCTAGGTGGGAGGGGTGTGGTACAGTCAAAGTCTGGTGCTGAGCTACATCAATAATCATGAAAATTATCAATCAAAAATCTATGAGGTGTAGGTGGGAAATTATGATAGATGAGAAACAAAGAGACATACAGGGGAATAAAGTCCAAGTTGACAAAAATTAATTGCTAAATAGATAGAAAGGTCATCAGGTATTACAAGTTTTAATGAGGTTTCCCATCAACCAAGACAAATACTGACCTTCAGTATTAAAAGACACAAGTTACTTAACCCAGTAATAAACATGAAATCACCTATGCTGCTGATCTGGATTTGAACCCTCTCAGTTCTAAACAAGGTCTCTGAGTGACTCATGATAGACACTCTTCTTTGTCCTCAGTCTTTCCTATGGCCCAAATTAAAATCCTAGCCTGAAAGATGAGTCTTAAAATCCTGCTATCTATTGATGCGAGATTGTTGACACCTATTCTCTAAACCTCCTGTTTTCAGCTTCGCCATCAGTGAACTGACTTTATTGAGTTGCTCCTCCCCGATCTGCCCAATACCAGGGGCCTGATGGGGCTCTAATCTTGCTCTTCATCCTCCCTCAGCAATCTGCTTCTGGAAATGTCTTCACCCTTCAGGCACTTATCAATGCCTTAGGTTGAGGTATCAATACCACTTTTGTATTTAAAAATCGTCTGTATCCAACTCAATACACCACCCATACTCCTAGTAGTTATTCCCATGTAATGAAAACCTAATCCTGCAATTTTCTAATTTAAAAACATCCAGTTACTACCCAATATAAATTACATAGTATTCACATCGTTTGGCCTGTGCGTCCTTTCTATATTGACTTTCACGTCCATTTCCCTTATTCTTTCCCATGTAATTCAATAAATGCATTATTTAAATTTAATTTCAAATATTACCTCCTCATTGTTTGTCTTATATTAATTTGCAGACATCTTTATTATAACCGATGTCACGCTGTTTACATGTCTACTTTCCTCATTAGATTATGAACTCTCTGAGGACAAGGAGCATACCTTCTTCATTTATACCCCTACGATAAGCATAGTGATTGGAAAGTAGTCAGCTATCAATAAATGTTTGTTGAATGAAAGAATGATCCCTAAAAACTGTGACTTATCTCTTAAGCTGAATTATCTACCTCTAGAATATATTCTTGTATCTATTTACCATCATATATCTGTAATATACTAATACATAAAAGGAAGAGTAAAATCATTTTATGTTCTAGTCTCTTTTAATGTCCCACATTGTCCTATATTTACCAGTATATGTTAGATCCTATCAGAACAGATAACACTGGTAAAGACTTTGGTCATATATGGCTTTAGTGTCTCTGTTCTGGCTTGATCTTGGATCCTTCTTTCTCAATTTTCTGATGCTGCATCACTCTGTCACCAGTCTCACTATTTCTATGGGACATGAATGGTCTAAATGGTTCATCTTTTACTGCTGATGCTGGACATTGCTGATATAACCACCCTAATGATCTCACAATGCTTTGTATGTAATCATCCAAGAGTTAAGTCATGAAGATTATTCCCCTTAACTATATGAGATGATCACTGTTTTTATTTTTTCTGTTCTTACCTTTGTCATTGTTGGAAAAAACATTCATGAAATACATTTACTGTATCGACAGATACACTTCCCTTCATACTGCTAGCCATCTGTGGTTGGGTTTTACAGATTTAATAACCACCATGACTTTCAGGAAATAACCTTATCAATATTAGTACTTCCTATAAAATATCTCCACTATTCAAAAGAATAATTGTTAAACATGTTTTTCTGTAAGGCTGTCTCACACACACATGCATTCTGTGTATGTGTGTGTCCAGTGACTTTGCATCTATAGTAGTTAGAACGATATGGGTAACACACGCCACCTCTCACAAGCTTCCTGTAATTGTATTCTCAATTTCTAACCTGTTAACCATTCTGAGTCTTCTCTCTTCCACACCTGCATGAAACTGTCAGTGAGTGCCTAGGAATGACTGTGACTATGTTGAGCATGTGCAAACACTGACAGACAATACATACTGGCATAAAAAGGTTTGCTTGGAAAAGTGCGCTCGCTCTCTCTCTCTCTCTCTCTCTCATTCTTTCATTTCTACTATCTATTTCTTTGTCTTTCATTGAATCTTTCTCACAGAGTCACAGACAAAAGGGGACAGAGGAGGCTAAAGAAATAAGAATGTGGGGGCACTGATGACAACAGGAAAATTTTGCTTTAGATGAATATTATTTTCCCCCACTATTGTCCTGGAAAATTCAGCAGCAAATGGAGTTGTTTTCATCAGATACTGTTCTAACTCTGTATGGTTAAGCAGGAATATCAGCTTCAACTATGCCAAGGAACCCAAGAGAACATTCAACCTGGAAAAATTCTAACCCCAAAAGAGCACCTCCCAGAAGATGACTACAGCTCCTGCAGGAAACCATTTAACCACAAATTCCAACTCCCCTTCACTCCTACAGCCTCAGTCACACATCTCAAAGGGCTGATCTCCTGAGTCGTAACAACCTGACCCACATCAGTAACCCAGAGGCCATATGGCAACATACCCTCTCCAGCCTACTGGGAAGAAGGGAGGGACAACCAATTGAATGATTGTAATTGAAATCCTATAATTTATGATTTGTCAATGATTCCAGCCTTTGGAAGAATTTCCTTTGCCCCTTAACAAATCAGTAAGGTACAATATATAACTAACTATAGAAATCTAAAACACTTCTGATACCATTTTGTAATAATTTTGTAATAAAATAAGATGTAGTAAAAAAATAAAGTAAGATGTAATAAAAATAAGATGAAGAATAAGGTTTCTCTGGAGATAGAGAAGTCCTACACCATACAGCTAGTGTTCCACTGTCAACAATTTTAAAGGCTTAGGGGGAAATTCATCGGAATTCTGAGAATAAGAAGCCAGTATGTAAGTGGGATCAACTGTGCTGGCAGAAAATAGGGCATGGAGCCCTAAGTACTGTCCTGTTTACATCATAAAGTAGAATTAATAGTCTGCTCCCCCTATTGTTATTGAACTGCATGATCAAAGAGCCATCTGACCTGAGATAAATGGAATCAAGTAAAGAAATTTTCTTTAAACATGGAGTAATATTTTCTGGATTGAAAGGGAGATTGATCAAACTTAAATAATCTCTCTTCAAAACTATCCTTTTCTCTAGCTGGGCATGGTGGAGCACACCTAAAATCCCAACACTCTGGAAGGCTAAAGGAAGGAGGACCACAAGTTCAAGCCCAGCCTGGGCAATTTAGCAAGACCAAATCTCAAAAAAAAACCAAAAAAATTGTTTTGGTTAAGGGCTGGGGTTGTAAAATGCAAAATGCTTTGATTCAATCTCCAACACACAAAAGGACACAAAAAAGGAAGGAAGAAGGGAGGAAGAGAAGAGGAGGGTAAAGCAGAGGTAGGAAGGAGGGGAGGGAAACCAAAATCATCTTGTGCTTATCTCCATGATACAACCTGGTACAAAACAAAATAAATTTTGAATGAAAGTACTGAATTGAAAACCTTGAACCTTACATTTTTATTTACTAGCCATACAACACTGGAAGAGACTACCTGCAATGTAAAGAGACTAGATTGCTTGATTCCCAAGGTCCCATCCAGTTCAAAATTCTCTGTGCCATAGTAGAGAATTCATTGTCTCCAAAGATACTTATTTTTATGTTTGGACAATTCTACTACAAGAAGTCTTTCCCTGAACAAAAATAAAATACACATTCCCATAGTTTCACCAATTTACCTTGAGGTTTTACCTGCCTTGGGATTATATGGGCTGAGTATAATCCCTGTTCTATACAACTGCTACTCACTTAACTGAAGACAAACAAGTATTGTATCATCCATCCATCTCCCATGCATACATCCATCTCACTTGGTTCTTTACCACACATTCAGCCAATCATCTCATTTACTTTACTCAGTACACATACCAAGTGGTCCATATTGTTACTGACAAGTGAGCATCAGAATGGAACAAAAAGCTACAGAAACAATCGATAAATGCTAAGTGAAGGATACCACCATTTATTTTGTTCTAGCTCATGTACCTTTTTAATGTAACCTACAGTAGCATTAACTTTTTGGCTGCAACATCACTGCCACAATATTGCTTCTCTTTCCCTTGTGAAGTTTAATTTAGGACCAAAGTCAGAATTTTACTTTTGTTTCAATAATACTCATTTTGTTAGATTTGAACCATTGGTGCGATATGCTAAAATCTTGGATACTTAGTCATATTTACCATCTGTCCACATTTTATTGACAGTATTGATGAACTGTAACTATAAAATTGCCAAGAAAATAGTCCAAGAGCAGACCAGGAATGACCACTCTCCACAGTGATAAAAATCTGCAACACTTGGATCTTCCAGTCACTAACCTAGGATCCAGATTACCCACCCTTGCCACTGTCTAGACTCAATTTTTCTCAGCTCTCACACATGGTCTAGTCCTACTGTTCCTCCTACAAGGATTTACATAATTAAAGTCACCCAGGACTTGCAGCATTTTAAGAGAAATCATTTTATAACTTTAAAAATATAAATAAGGCTAACTTTAAAAAAAAGAGAGAAGTTCACATCTAGAACATCCTGTTATAGTGAAAATAATGTGAATGAATTGGAATCAAATCCTCGATCACCTTAACACTATCAGTTTTCGTATCTCTGTAGCAGAAATGAGAATACTTTGAGGAGAAGTAATACATGCAAAAATAGTAGTACATTCTTAGCCTATAATGAATGTGCAACATAGATTACTATTGTTACTATTGTCGTTGTTCTTACTGTTATTATTACATGATAAAAGATAAAATGTAATAACTGACACACAAAGACAATTACACTCAAGAAGAAAAGAATAAATTAATACCTGTATTCTGTGTTAACTGACATTCAAAAAATGAAATTGATATTCTTATAAGGTTAAAAACAAAGGCATTAAACCAAGTTTTTAAACCCTGAGCATATTTTTATCTCTTTCAAACTAAACAAGATAAGCACGTCCCTTTACATTTTTCATTTGTTCACATTCTAAGCACTGTTATACAGAATAAGGACACAAAAGACAGTTCTGACCCAGTCAAAGTTAACGAGAACAAACATGTAACTTGAGGGATGGGGATGCAGGAAGGGCCCAAAGTAAATAATTTAAATATCACCAGTGCTACAACAGAGGTAAATTCTGCATGGGTGAGGGAATAGTGACCAAACTTGAAATGTCATGTAATAAGAAGTTAAGGCCGAGGTACTTTCCACGTAGTATGGGTAGCATGTACAGGTTCTGAACAGTAGTGGACTGCTACAAGATTACTCATGGAATACTAACCACTCTAGAGTGACATTTCCAGAACATTCTGCTAGTAATGGGTCCATCTGGAAAGATGTGGATTTGTGTCTATCGTAAAAGGGTTTACTTGCCAAAGAAAGGAATGGTATTATAAGACTAAAAGATGAAATTGACAAGCTAGTAATAGTAAAAGGCTAGTAATGACACTTTTTACAAATATGCAATTAAAAGATAGTAAGGTCTAGAACTAAAATTGTACAGTGGAGATACAGAGTAGGCCTGCATAAAGATTAAAGTCTGGATAGAACTGACATGTCGTGACATGAGCATAAAGAGGTAAAGGATACAAAAAATTGACTTATCCCAGCTTAAGATGCACAATGGTATCAATAGCCAGTGTATAGACAGAGAAAAGACAGCATAATGAGTTATGTTTTGAACATGGAATGAGGTACCAAGGGGACATCCAAAAGGAGATGTAGTATATTCAACATAGCAGTATGGATAGGAACAGAAAAAACAGTGATAGAGTTTCCTGCATATCTTCAACAATAACAGAAAATCTATAGTTTAAGAAGGAAAACTGGGTAGATGTCTCTGGTGCTACAATATAATAATTTTGAAAACAAGGTAAAATTAGACTTACCTAATAAACTCTTACACCAGTGATCACTACTTCTAACTCAAACATTACTCTATTTTGAAAATAAAAATTAAGTGCACCTACCTTCTTGCCATTCATAACTTCTAGATCAACATTTATCTGATGGCAAGCTCTCTCACTAACCTGAGATAGAATTCATAGATAAATAGGCACAAGAAATTAGAGCTTGTGATGTTTTCCTACCATAAACTGAATTTGTTCCTTATAAATATATATCCGGCTGGGGATTTAGCTCAGTGGCTTAAACGCCTGCCTGGCAAGTGTGAGGTCGTGAGTTCAATCCCCGGTACAAAAAAAAAAAAAAATATATATATATATATATATATATATATATATATATATCCTATCCTTTTAGATATAAGGATCATCAACAGATAATAATAGAACATTCCCCAGGTCAAAGTGGAGGTTACCAAAAAAGTAGGTGCAGATCCTACACACAAAGTACCTGCAATAGTCAAATAGACCCTTCCATAAAGTCTCCAATACATCCAATTAATCTAAATCCAAATTTGGAACTTGCTAAAACAAGTACAGATGAGTACGTGAGGAAGTCTGGAAGTAAACAGATGTCACTGGAGAAATAAAGGTGGAGCTATGGGTGGATCTGGGTTTGGTTAGGAATGAATCAGACCATCCCACAGAAGGTGGCTCCTCCCTAGATGGAGCTGCTATAAAAAGGCCTTTAACCCAGACTTCAGTACCCAGCAAGCTCCTTCAGCTGCATTCTATAGCTCTTTTCGTGAACAAGGTAAGAAGGAGTACATTTAAATTTTCCTACTTGGTGGTAAGTAACATGGAAATATGAAAGAATGTATACTCTAAGGCAAAAAAAAATCTGTATGTTTAAGGATTTTTTTCCTTTATTTTAAGTGTCACTGTCATGAAAAATTTATTTTTATATAGAAAGAAAATGAAGGTATGAATTTTCTTTCCATGAGGATACTCAATATTGTGTACTGTTAGATTTGCCATTTGTTCATTTATTCACTTATTAAACAAATACATATTAGCTACCTTCTATTTGCCAAGCCTGTTCTTGGTACTTAGTGTCAGTGAACTTATAAAATCACTTCAAATAATAAGATTCATGAAGAAAAGAGAATGATGTAGTACAGTGGAAGGAGGAGAAATGTATTTTTGATCAAACGGCCAAGTGAAACTTCCTTGGAGAATTATCTTGTTTCTTGTTTTTTGATTTTGGTATTTTTCTTTTTTTGCTTATGAACAAACATTTTGATACATAATTGTATATATTTATGGAATACAGTGTAGTTTGTTGCATGTATATAATGTATAATGATCAAATCAGGGAAACTAGCATATCACCTCAAATAATATCATTTCTTTAACTGAGAATAATCAAAATTCATTGATATTTTTATTTTTGTTTTTTATTAGTACATGTTTGCAGTACATTTACATTCCTTGTGTGAAAATTCATACATCTACATAACACATATTAATTCCTTTTGAAAAACTGAGTCCATCTTTCTAGTTATTTTGAAATATAAAATATTATTAATTATAGTCACCTTACTATACTAGAATTTATTCCTATCTGTAATTTTAGCTTCCTCATATGAGGATATGCAATACTTGTCTTTCTGAACCTGGATATTTCACTTAACATAATGTCCTCAAGGTTCATCTATGTTGTTGCCAATGGCAGAATTTCATTATTTTATGGCTGAATAATATTCCACCTATTCTTTATCCATTCATCTATAACTCATATCTTCATTATTGTGAATAAGCATAAGAACACAGGTACCTTTGAAAATATTCCCAGTAGTGGGGCTACCAGATTATGTTATGGTTCTGTTTTTACATTTTAAGGAATCTCCATACTGTTTTTCCATAATAGCTGAAGCAATTAAAATGATATAACAGTATGCAAGAGCTCTGCTTTCTCTAGCAGCATATATTTTTGTTTTGTTTTGGCTTGGCTACATTTTTGGTTTTTGGTCTTAGTAATAGCTTTTCTAACTAGAGTAGGATGATAACTCATTGAGCTGAGATGTTAACCAAGGTAAAAGGTAGTATTCTAAAATAGGAATTAACTTATTCCAGAGAACAAAAACAAGCTACAGCAAATTTTAAAAGAGATTGAATATGGTAATAGCAGGGAGCTATCCAGAGCTAGGCCATGTAAAGAGGGGCATAGTAGTCTTTGTACATTAAGAACACGAGAAAGGGGATATAAAAAAAATTAAGATGTGTTATGTATAAGTGTCAACCCCCTACAATGAATGTAATCATTAGAAATAAAAATAAAATGAGTACATGAGAAGTTATTGCAGAGAAGTAAAATAATCTAACATATGCATTAAAAGATTACTCTGGGTTGCTAAGTGAAAACAGGACTATAAGAAGTGGAAATTAGGAGTAAGACTATAGTAGTTTAGGTGAAAGACAAAGGAAATAATAATTTAAAACTATGAGAAATACTTGTTTGTTGAAATTCAAAACTTTAAGTTGTCCATGACTCCTGTCTTTCTACCACATTGATTCATCACTATGTCCAGTTCCAGTCAACGCTGCCTATACCATGCCAAACCCACTTCCATTGTCTCTTTCTCTACTCTTATCATCCTGGTCCAAGCTATCTTTCCATCCCAGCTTTATTATGTGAAAACACCAC